>CBVK0102222492.1:0-10152 GCA_900067695.1 Picea abies
AAGTAGCTTTAAGCCACTTGGTGACCCATTCCCTACCCTCGGGAACTTAGGATAAACTAATATTTATCTGACATTACAAATTTTTTCCGGAAATGTTATAAAATATTCCCTAAGACTTCCGACTGACCCACTTTTCCCTTTTCTGGTGGAGTAGGCCCCCCATTTCTTTTTGTCTCAGTTAGTCAACGCACAATGATGCAATATTATATTAATAATCATGATTATATTTACATGGATAGGCACACTAGCCTATCTGCGTCCAGGCTCACCAGCCTCATAATCACAGAGGCTCTCCGACCTGCATACATAACCATTCATTCCCACACACTAACCCAAGTGCGCACAACACAGTGCAATGTGCACACTTGCCCAGGTGTGCGCAACACATAGACTATGCACACCCTATCTTTGTTAACACTTTTCCACGCACTACTCTGATGCGCGCAACACCAAAACCATGTATCCTTGGCTCACCAGCCTAAATGTACATTACATTTACACTTGGTACCAATCGGCTCACCAGTTTATATGTACAATTACAAAGGGTTTTGGATTAGGGACACTACATCATTCAACTTTCTTAGCTATAACTATTATTTAGCAAAATTTACATTCAACAATCCCAATCCACCAAATCCTCTAGAGAAGAACTACAATCTAGATGCCCATGCTGTTGTAACATGTAAGTTGATTCAATACAAACCATTTTAATGGAAAATCAACAATTGATGTTTGAAATGGAAAATACATAATCCAAGTTTGATTCACCTTTGATAAGTGATATTTAAATTTTCTTCTACTGGGTGGGTGTTGGTGTTTCAAATGAAGTAAACGAAGTTTACATTGGATAAGAAGTAAGCAACTTGATATTTTTTTCCCACTTAATTAGTGAAAGTAAGGGGGCAAACTTTCACTCCTCCTAGATGCCTCCAAGTCTTGGGCACTTAACCTATTTCCTTACCAAGGAAGAAAAGTTCTTAGCGAAACAAAAACAATTTTAGGTTACCATCCAACCTTACCTAATCAAAATACATTGAAATTAATTAATTTTCAAAATAAAAAATAATTACAATTTTCAAAAATATAGTATGCGGAACGATGTTGTGGAAATATAGTTTAGAGAATGCATCATTGGCCAGTCCTTTGCTTAATATTTTGACCTTCTTATAACTCGTCTAGGGCGTCTCTTGTAAGAAACTCAATAACGAAACGTGGATAACCTTAGAAATAAGAAATTTTACCCCAAAAATTAACCATAAACTAAACAACGAAACGTTGATAACCTTCAAGAAATTTTATTCGTCTATTATAGCAAAGGCAGGGACTAATTGCACACGTACATAAATTTTTCTCCCACCTTTCGTTTTTTCTATTTTTTGCTTCCTTTTATCTTTTTACCCGCAATGCGGAGTTAAATGCAAGGCAATTAGACGAGGAAGATTAAGCAAAATTTGAAAATTATGGCGGGAGACAGCTTCAAAGGTTACTTAACAACATGAGGTAAAAGGATTTCCTGGTTAAAATTTCAATGGCAGGAAGGCAGATATAAAGAGAGGGACATCATTTGACTGAATCTGGCCTTCGGATGCACGCAGGAAGAAGAAGCGGGTAATCTTCTACAACATAGCCCATTAAATAAGCAGAGGAGGAATGCAAGCTCCTCCTCCAAATTTGGCTCCAATCCCTCTAAATTCCATCTCAAATGACAAATGCACGCTGGGTTGCCCAATTCTAGACAGTGCTCTGAGGGGAGGAATCCCATGTGGGTCAATAACAGAACTGGTAGGAGAATGTGGGTCTGGAAAGACCCAGCTATGTCTGCAACTTCTTCTGTGTGCCCAATTGCCTGTTTCAAAGGGAGGACTGGGATCCAGCTCCATATACATCCATTCTGAGGGATATTTTGCCTCTCGTCGTCTTCAGCAGCTAGCTCAGGCATTTCTGAGGAATGGAGGCTTCAATCCAATGACTCGCAAGAGCTTTACCAGGGCTGAACCGGAGTTGGGTCAGAGTGGGGCTCAGCCCAAGTTGGGTTCGCCTAGAATCAGTGAGTCTCAAGCCGAGTTGGGTCAATCTTCAATTAACGAAGCTGTTAGGACCGAGAACGAGTTGGCCAATATCGCCCAAGTTGGGTTCGCCTAGAATCAGTGAGTCTCAAGCCGAGTTGGGTCAATCTTCAATTAACGAAGCTGTTAGGACCGAGAACGAGTTGGCCAATATCGGGCCTCAGCCTAATTGGGTTCAATCTCTGATTAGGGAGCCCAATGGAGCTCAGCTGCAATTGGGTCATTCTTCAATGAATCAGTCTTTTGGGGCTGGGGCTCAGATTGAGTTGGGTCAAGTTCAGGCCAATCAGTATATTGAGGTTCAACCGGAATTGGGCCACCATGGGCTTCAGGCCAATCGGAAATTAAGGACTCAACCCCAAATAGAAAATTTTGGGGTTCAAACCAATCGGAAAGTAAGGATTCAATCCGACTTGGACAGTATTGGGATTCAAGCCAATCAGAAAATGAGAATTCAATCCCAGTTGGACAATATTGCGGCTCAAAGCAATAAGAAAACAAGGATTCAATCTGAGATGGAAAATATTGGGGCTCAATCCAATCAGAAAATAAGGATCCAATCCGAGTTGGACAATATTGGGGTTCTACCAGGGTTTGGTCAGCTTCCAGCTCCGGAGTCCATTGGAGCTCTGCCTGATATCGGTCAGTCTAATGGAGCTCTACATGATGAAGCTCAGCCCATGCTAGGTCAATATTCAATCAACCAGTCCATTGACACTCATGCAGAGCTTCGGCCCGAATCTGGTTGCGATTGGAACAATGATTTTATTGCTGTTCAGATCAACTTGGCTCACAATGAGGCTCGGGTTGGTTCGGATCAGCATTCAATCTATCGGTCTGAGTCGGGCCAACTTCCCATTAATGGCGGGCTTAGGCAAACTAACGTATGTGCAACTGCAGCCAGCTCAGTATGTTCAAAAGAAAAATGTTTTAGCCAACAAAAAATTGGAAAAAGAAAAGGTACGGAGTGCTTAAATACCAATGCCAATGAGAAGAGAATCTGCTGTCCCAGTGACTTGGATGATAATCAAGAAAATGATTTCTGGGGAGCAATCAACAGCACCGAATGGGAGGTGCTGGATTCCATCACCAACCCTCGTGTCAATAAGACTACCTCTGATGCAGTTATTAGCAACAGTAACGATATCTCTGTTATGGTAGAATCAGACCCCTGTGATAATGTATTTGTTCAGAGTGTTCATACAATAGAAGAATTATTAAATTTCTTAGACCAGACAGAGGTCTTGCTGTCGAGACCTCCCGGTATGCCTGTTAGACTGGTTGTTATAGATTCTGTTGCGGCTCTCTTTCGTTCAGACTTCGACAACACTGCCAAGGATTTGATGAAGAGAGCTAGCCTTTTCTTTAAGCTTTCAAGCAAATTAAAATGTTTTGCGCACAAATTCAATCTTGCAGTGGTTGTAACCAATCAGGTTGTGGATTGTATCGATTCCGAGGGATCCAAAGGACCGGTGAATGATCTCCAGCTTGGCAATTTTACGTCGCTGGTATCTTCAGGCCGCAGGGTTCTTCCGGCTCTGGGTCTATCTTGGTCGCATTGTATCAATATTAGGCTCTTTCTATCTCGCACGGAAGAGCCAACAGGTTTCTTCGATCATGCTTGTAATAGTTCTGATAAGACTTTGAATGACAGTAGTTCTGTTACTCCATTGGATGAATCTAGCAGAAACACAACAGTAAAGCGGAAATTGCTAGTAGTTTATGCTCCCCATCTTCCTCGAATTTCATGTGATTTTGTTATTGAAAGAGATGGAATGCGAGGTATTTCCTATTAGCCAATACTATTTTCTGTTGTTTGGAGGAATTTCATTACAGTTTCATTTTGCATCTTTATATTTTTTTTAATGTTTTGAGACCTTATTTAGCACCGTGTATTTCCTAGGCCAACAAAGATTCAGCTTAAGTATGGTCTTTGATTGCCTTGGTAGGTAGTTGTTTCTGTTTCATCTTCATGTGGTGGAGTTATTTCAAAAGAAAATCATTTGTTTCGTATATAACAAATTTCCGAGGGCATTATATGTATACATTCACTGAAAATTAACTGCAGATTTTGTTTGGAATACATCCTCTAGAGAGGCAACATGCCATTGCCATGACTAGAAGTCAATCCCGTTATCAAGGTAAAATGTGAAGAAATTCCATAGGGAACTACTAAAATAGTCTGGTTGTGTGCGAGTTTGTGAAAGTAACTCCCCGAGAATAGACCAAGTGGCTAAGTATCGTAACCAAAGCTCATGTTCGTTGTGTTATGGCTAGGGGCAGTATGCCTTGTAGACATCTTTCTAGTCGTGAGTTGCTAGTTGTCGTTCATATCAGATTCTTTTTCCTGACCCGACCACAAGGGAGAGAGGGGTGTAGTCTTCTCTATTACAAAGCTTTTTACTCTTCTATTAGCTAGAGGGTTTTGTGGTGCTCCATTTTGACCATTGACTAGATTGATGAGTTTGCATGGGCTTCCCTTGTTCTCTTTAATTTTATTTTTTAATGCACGTTCATCTCTAGTCCTTCCAAGTAAGCATAGAATTCTAGGAACAAGTTTTATCAGTGAAGTGCAATGGCCTATCTAGCTAGAGTTCATCCAGATTTGTTCAGGTTATGCTAACTCATGGCTGAGGTTTTCTCCCTTGGTTAGGCATTTTGTTGAGAAAAATGCTATTCCCGTAGTTAGTGCAATTTTGGGATTGTCTACCATTTATAACCGTGCGATAACATTTATGAGTTGAAGTACTTGTTTATTTATTCTCAGATTTAATAATGGTTGTTGCCCCTGCTGGGTCAACTTTCTTGGACAAGTGAGTTATTCTGCATGCAGGATAGTTGAAAATACAAGGGATGGTATATACATACATACTAATATTCTGATTATATCTTTCTATGTTTTGTTCAAAAGTTTTTTTTGAGAATATTTTTCTTGTCTAATTGTCATATGCTTTAATGATTCTTTGAAGGCATTTATACTTTGTAGCAAAAAGATTTCTACTGTAAACTATGTTTTGGAGTTGCAAGTTCTGACATCTTTTTTGTTACTTCTTTTCATGAAGAAACTCTGTGCTAAATTCAGTCTACCGGTAATATTTGTGGGAGTAACCTTGCTGAAAATGGTAAATGCAACAGACTGCAGGATTTGTTCCTCCGATTTATTTCTTTACTGGGTATTAGATTGGTGGAGACTTCAATATGGTTAAATGGGCAGGTTATAAGGGTGGGAGGAAGAGCTTGTACCCTTGGGCCCATGGAAAGGCGATGCCAGCCTCCTTGCAAATTTGCCCTTAATCAGAAGCCCTTGGAGGCAGGGGCCTGGTACACTTGGTCAAATGATCAATGTGGTTAAGCAAGAATTCAAGCCTAGGTAGATCACTTTTATGCAAATCTTAAATGGCCACCTTCTCTAGTAAGCCAACGCTTCGTCATCTTAATCAGAAGCCCTTGGAGGCAGGGGCCTGGTACACTTGGTCAACTGATCAATGTGGTTAAGCAAGAATTCAAGCCTAGGTAGATCACTTTTATGCAAATCTTAAATGGCCACCTTCTCTAGTAAGCCAACGCTTCGTCATGGTTGCTTGTTCCATTACAGGTTTAGACCACTTCTTGTTTGCACAGCTATGTTTGTTGGTGGAGGGCCTTGTACATTCGCCCCTACAAATGAATGTTTTTTTCTTGGACTCACCTAAGTGCATCCAAACCATTGGGGGAATTTGTAGCCTTGTCCTTTGACTGCACCATATTTCAAGGTGGATTCTATGATGGGAGGCAACAATCAAATTTCTTAAGGGACGTGGGCTATAATTGCTCGTATTCAACGTGTGAAGGAATATGATAGAATAGTATAGAATTTTATTCAAACATCCACAAAGCCAATTGGCCTATGCGATGAAACAACCTAAATCTCATTGCAGCATTTCTTTATAAATGTAAGAAAGATGGAATGCAAGGAAGAGGGAGAAGAGGAAGAGTCTATATCCTATAGGTGGGTTTTGATAAAGTTGCTGTGTTACTGATATGGGTGTGCCCTCCTAAGAAGGATGACCTATTCCAATTGGGTTGGGATAGTCGGTTTAGAAAGCACCTTAATCAAGCTAGGATTCTATAGGAGGATTTGTTTAATATTGAAAAGTAGAACCATGTCAATTCCCTAGAAAAACTTCTTAGAATGTATGAGAAATATAGTGCTAATGGGGTTAGAATTAGAGAAATAATCATTTGGGATAGAGAGATATGTGATGCCATGAAAATGTACTTTCAATACCTTAAGCAAAAACAAGTATTTGTACGAATCATGGTCCTCAAAGATCACAATGGAGAGCAAATAGAGGATATCGAAAGAACAAAATAAATACTCTACATAGACTTTTAAAGGATTTTTATCTTTGATTGGGTGTGATGTACCTGGAAGTGAAGCCAAGGAACTCGTTTGGAAAATAGTGGAAAACAAAATTCCCTCATATGAGTGGGCGTTCTTTCCTTATCCTCTTGACAAGGATGAGTTTTTCAAGGCCACCCAACATATGGATAAAGGTAGATCCCTTGGGTTGGATGGTCTACCTTGTGAATTCTACTTAACACTATGTCAAGTAGTTGGTGATGACTTCTTGAATATGTGCCAAGAGGCATTAGACATGGGAGATATGGGAGAACAAATAAATGTAGGGCCCATCAATTTGATACCAAAAGGGTCCAAGGACTTTGTAGGACAGTAGATACCCATCACTTTTTTCATTGTCTCCTATAAGGTCTTAGCTAAAGACCAAAATTACCAGAGTTGAATTATTGCTTTACTCATTTTGGTTGCAGAGTCAAGAGTTGGCCCATGACTTGGCAAAACTCGAGCGTTGACTTGACAAACTCTCAAAAATTAAAGAAATACAAAAATACAATACTTTTCATATATATATATATATATATATATATATATATATTTGCCTTGGAAATAGTTCTCTTAGAAACACCTTGGCACTTCCCTTCATTTCAAGGATGGTATGCAGTGTAAAGTGGGCAGCATAGGCTTAATATGCTCGACTCCGTGGGAATCTAATCGAGGACTTCCATAGCATGTCGGGTTATCGACAACATCCTGGCAATAGTGGGACCAATTGATTGAGCTAACCTTTGGGGATGCACACACACAAATGATTTTTTTCCACGGGAAAACCTTGTGGGATTCCCCCTCTTCCCTAGAATATATGGGTGGCCAATAGCGGCTGGTAACCCAACGGGACTCAACTGGACTCAAATCTTAACATCACAACAAACCTTCAAAGAGTTTTTCACCAATGGGCAGGGTTCGATTCTTGTGAGGGATTTTGTTGGAGCCATGGGGTCACCTTGAGGTAGTGGTCGAATGTGTGGTTGTACCCAGAGAGATTATATTAAATGACCTCGTGACCCATTCACACTTAAGTGGATCAAAGCATACTGAAATTTCCTGAGTGCCTTTTAATGCAAATTTAGAAATTTCACCTCACATTAGAGGTTTCCTAGATCTAATCCCTGAACTTTTACTCTTAGGACTGATCTGAAATATTAATTTACAGCTGCAAACAACATACAATATTTCACCTCACTTCAACCCAACACACTAGGCAGCTCAAGAGAAAAGATACCAAACAAGTGCCAACAAGTTTCCGCCCTTGGGGAACACTTTTCCAAGCATGTACCAGATTTTAAAATCATTTTATTACAACAGAAAATCTGCTCTCTATCTTCAAGTTATTTGTCAAATCACTTACCAATTTCAACCCTATGTTTTTTCAAATCAGCATGAACAACAAGTGCTGGAAATTACCCAATCAAGAAGATAATTCAAGTTGAAAATCAAATCTGCAATTACACAATTTTTGACGGCTGGAAACTTCATATATATATGTGTGTGTGTGTGTGTAAATAGAATAAATGAAGTACATGTACATACCGCAACTTTATCACAAAGCAGGTACAATCTCTATCTCTCCAAACCTTAGCTAGGGAAAACCATGAAAACCCTAGCCACCATCAAAGATCCACAACAAGCTAGCATCAAGACTGGCAATTCCTCCTTGGCTTCAACACTTGTCTCCCATAAGTGTCCAAGATGTGTCTTCTTCTCCTTAATCAAGCATATCAAGTAGCATTATTGTTTCTGAAACCCTAGTCTTCTTCTCTCACAAGTGTTGCAAGAACAATGCTTCTTTAGCCTCTATGGTTTAGCACAAACCTAGTTATTTTGCCTCCTTTAGGGTGAAACCCTAGCCCTAGAAAACCTTCAAACTTCTTCAAGAACCCTAGTGTTCCAAAACAAAGAGAAATGATACAATGAAGAGAGAGAGAGAGAGAGAGAGAGAGAGAGAGAGAGAGAGAGAGAGAGAGAGAGAGAGAGAGAGAGACTCATCACATATCTAACACAAGATGATGAATGAATGAAGGGACTTTCTCCTTCCTCTATTTATATGATAAATAAGGGAGGTCAACAATATAAAGTGGGCCTAAACCTCTACAAGCAACCTAACTTTACACAAGTAGGCCCATAAGTGGAGCACTCTCTTTCCAAGTGATACATGTCAAGCTCCAAGGTGAAGATGTCCACAAGCAAGGCTCTAAGGCGTGAACGCTCCACAAGATGTGCTCAACGCTCCTCTTCCACAAACCTCCAAAGCTCGAATGCTCCTCCAAAGCTATGTGCTCCTTTTTGCCTCAACCAGACCTACATGTCCACTCCCTCAACCCAAGCGTCCTCAATTTAAGTATAAGCTTCCATGCAAGCAACCAAGTGTGCCCATGTCCTCTAGGGCTCAATGCCCTCCAAGATGCCTAATGCTTCTCCTAGAAAGCAAGGCGTCCTCCAAGCAAGAAACCAACCTTCCATCTGTGCATGGTGAAGAAAGTCACCAAGCTCCATAGGTCTCCAATGCTTAAGGGAAGAATGGCGTATTGACATTCATATAAGTTCTAGTGGCTGATGAGCAAGTCAACTCAACTGTGTCTCTCCATCATGGAACAACTGAGGGTCATCCATACACCATGCAACCCTTATCACATGAAGCACCCTAAGTATGGTGTAAACATTTTTAGAGTAACCTCAAAAGCTAACTCTCCCTCTTTATGAGGAAAGTCTTTTCACAAACACTTGTCTTCTTCCTCAACATGTCAAACTTCCCTTTGGCTAAGGGTTTGATCAAAATGTCAACAACCGTAACTTTGTAGGAATATAATTAAGGGCTACAACACTTTCTTGTACCCCGTCTCTCAGAAAACTATAACATATGCCAATATGCTTGGAACGGTCACGAAACATAGGATTCTTAAAGAGTTTGATATAACTTTGATTGTCACAATACACAACTATCGGCTCCAACTGTATATCTTTAAGCTCAACAATCAGTTTGTGAAGCCATACTGCCTCACAACTAGTTGAACATGTTGCTATATACTTTGCTTTTGATGAACTAAGTGCAATTGCTACGCACGCCTTGTTGAACTAGGATATCAACCTTGACCCCTATTTGAAACAAAATTTGGATGTGTTCTTCTGAGAATCAGCTTCTCCAACCCAGTTCGAATCACAAATCCATAGATTAATAGTCCACCATCTCTTGTGTATCTAATGCCATAATGAATTGTGCCTCTTAGATACTTGAGCACATGCTTCACAACCACCTAATTTGTCTCCCGAGGAGCAACCATAAATTAACTTTGTGTGTTCGTAGCATAGCAAAGCGGAGCAACCATAAACTAACTCAGTGTGTTCACAACGTAGCAAATATTCAACTTGGTATTCACAAGATACATCAAGGATCTAATCAATTGCCTATACAACGTAGGTTCAACCAAATCAACGTGCTCATTACAAGTAAACTTCAAATTTGATGCCATGGGTGTAGCCAAGGGTTTGTAATCCTACATTCAAAATCTTTCCAAGATCTTGGAAGTGTACTTTCCTTGTCTAAGGAAAACTTCCCATTGTACCCTTCCAAACCAAGGCTGTTGGGAGCGGGGAGCGGGAGCATCGATTTTCAAAAATTTCCGGGAGTGGGAGCGTTTCAGGAGCGTTTTTTTATATAATACATAAAAAATATATATTTTGATGCATATA
>CBVK0102222502.1:0-21221 GCA_900067695.1 Picea abies
ACTACTAAGAATATTCCATCAATATTTAATCTTGTCCATACAAAACTAATTAAGCACTAAAAACCTATTAAATGTACTCATAATCAATAAGTGTACGCCTTTCAACGTAAAGAACACAAAAACATATACACATAACATGCTATAAACATATACACAATAACACAAAAAAAAATTGTGTTATTAACGTTTAGGTGATGGTTGTTATTTTCTTGCTCTTTTGGAAAATTTTAGGTGAAACTCAAGGATGCTTCTTCATATTTTTTAAATCTGTTATGCTAGATTAGTGTATTTAATTTAATGGAAATTTATTTGGTGCCTTTAATTAAGGAAAAATAAATATAATATTTATTAATATAAAATAACACATTCTCAATAACATTATTGATAACATTATTGATGACAATATTTTTATACATTATTTTTCAATAAATATATACTTTATACCTTTTAATCATATTTTTCTACATTACTTTTTTAATAAAATTAATTATATAAAAGTATACTTTATAATATTCAATCAATTTGTAATGTTTTTATATAAATATTATATTCATATGTTCTAACTTGCACAAAAATTGATGGAATTTTTTATAGATTATTTTTTTAACAAAATTATTTATAAGATTACACTTTTTTTATATATTATTTTTTTAACAAAATTATTTATATAAGATTATACTTCATAATTTTCAATCAATTTGTATATGTTTTTTTATAAATATTATTGTATTTGGGGTGCTTTATGCAAAGTAGTATGAGAGAGATGTACAATTTCTTTAGTATTTAACATGGATTTGATATGTGATATTTCAAAAAAATATTAATAACCAAAAAAATATTTCAATGTTCATTTTAAGTAAATAATTTTATTTCGTCTTTTCTACATCTCAATGTCTATGAAGGAGCAATTCCTTTAACATGGAATTTAGCATTTAAAAAATATTAATAATAATAATAAAATATTATCCCAATGTTCAAGTAAAGTAAAATATTTTAGTATCAACTATATATATAGAGATATTTTATTTAACTTGAACATTGTCAATCCAAGTTAAGTAAAATATTTTATTATACAAATTCTCATGATTTTCTTAGTGAAAGTGGTTGTTGTTCAATTCTCAAAAAGTTGTGGGATGAAAGAGTTTGTCACATTTGTGACACTAAGAGGTTGAAGATGAAAAACCTTTCTCTTAATGTTTTTCAAGTATAGAAATAAATTTCTAAAGAATTCCAAGTAATCTCTTACCTTTTAAAGTATGATAGACTAAATTCGATCTAAGTGGACCTTCATCATCATCATCATCATTATATATATATATATATATATATATATATATATATATATATATATATAAAGTAAAAAAAAATATTATGGTTAAAACATTTCAATGTTGTGTTATTTAACATGTGTAATTTCATTCATGCTTTGCATGGAGTTCACATGACTCACACACACATATATATAAAGAACCAACCTAAATCCATCCAAGGAAAATTTAAAGGTCTAAATCTTTCCCATGGACTAATTATCTTTTTTTTTTCAAAAAAAAAAGATTTATCAATTTTAATTTTTTTTATTAAATGGTTTTCCCAAATTCTATAAGATAAAAGTATTTTATTCTAAAAATCCCCAAAATTAGAAATTATATAAAATCCTTAAAATTTTGACTATTTTAATAAAATATCATCAAACATTTCATGGTTGACATTTAAGAATTAGTAAAATTCACTAAGGTTTCTATATTTTAAGATATAAATATGGATCCTTAAAATTTTCCTTGAATCCATCTTAACTTTAAATCTATCATGCCTCAAGAGGGATCAAATCCCTAGAGACTCTTTCTACAACCTAATATGAGGGAGATTTGTAAGATTTGTAATTCACACTTAAAAAAATGTTAATAACAAAAAAATAATTCTATGTTAACCATAAGTAAAATATTTCGATATCCGCCCTAAATAACTTTTTTTTTTATCAATAAAACTTCTTATCGCTGGTTAAAATATTTCAATGATGCATTGCTCACTACTATGGAAATGTCTAATTCTCTTACACTCAACATGCACACACACAAATAACTAACATAAATTCATTTTAATTTTAGATCTATCATGAACAGAAAGAAATGAGATCCTAATTAATTCAAAAAAAGGTGGGCTAAAAACTTACTTGTGTATCTTAATTATTGAAAAATAAGTGAAAACAATCATTAAAAAGATATGACATACTACAAAAATCGTATCTACTTTCATTTAACCAATCAAAAATAAGTTTCCAACATTATAAATTTTAAATTCAAAATGAATATTATTAAAATTAAGACCAATTTCCAAAAGCTACATACATAATGAAATTAATCATTAACTAGTTCGAAAACATTTTGAAAACTAACTCTAACTCATCCTACACTTTAAAATGAGACTTAAAATTTTATAAGTGTATTAAACATCTCTAAAACCTTATCACATACAAAGCAAAAAAAAAACATAATGAAATTATACTTCATTTTACCCTATTTAAATATACAAATAATATTTAATCTAATTTTTTTTATTTATTCAATTAATTATTATTAATCAATCATATAAAATATTAGGAAATTTAACTTTTCAAGTTAAAAAATAAAGATCTATTTACATCCAAATCAAAATGAGAGGTACAACTATACTAAAGAAAGGCCCGCAATTTAACATTTATTATGATAAGCAATGATGTACACTAGGTGTTGATTGGACTCCTTATAGAAAGATCCAATTTTAAAAGGAAGAGTTAGACACATAATGGGACTTTTCCATATTTAGAAGAAAATTATATTTAAAAATGAAAAAGACCAAAATGTTTGAGATGCTTAGAAACTTCACGAATGGATGGCATGGACATTCATGAACGACACATGGCGGACCACAGATGAGCTATGCGCCTCAATTTTGTTGCTATGCATTTGGTGGGTGTCCATCGCTGCCATTTTTACTCTTCACATTTTGTCAACGCATCTACATTTTTGGTATTGAAATTTTAATCGTGTAAATTGTGATTTTTTTATTTTTATTTTTAACATTGTGTTCAAATAAAGTTAGGAAAAATGGGTGGTTGAGTGACACCATAGGGTTATATGGTTATTGAAGTGTACTAGCGAATGGATCATAGACATTATTTTTAATGTGGACCTATGTGGATTTTAAGTCAGGGTGTGTGATTTATTTTTTTTTATATTTTTTTTTGGCATTTATGTTGATGAAAATGAGGGGTACAATGGTATTAATACTATGAGATTTGTTAGATTTGTTGTCGTTTTTTTTTTATCTAAGATAATAATGTTTTTTTTAATGTTCATAATTTTTACAAGTAATTTAGAGTTTTCTAGTTATTTTGCAAAAATGATGAATATATCATTAATATAATAAACCAAGTTTATGATAGTTAAATTTAAGAAGAGAAGCTATCATTCAATTTAGTATGGTGATAATGCTTTTAAAGGATCACAATCTTACAAATATTTAGACATCAATTTGGATTATCATTAGCAATGGAACTATAGTGTTGAGAAGAGAAGAGTTGGCGATTGAAAACAAGCTCTTGGACTGGTAGAAGAAAAAAATCATTTTCAACAGTTTAGTTATCCTAATTATTCTACATGGTTGTGAAGTATGGGCCAACATCATCTCTTATGAGACTTGAAATAAAAGTGAACAAATCCAAAAATATTTTATAACCTATAGTTTTAAAATCAAACTTAACACTCCTTACTCAATTTTGTTGATTAAAACATGAAGAACTTTCGTGTAATCTAAAACTATGTTTAGATATTTTGAATACACGTGGGTTGCTCAAGTTCAACAATGATAGACTTCTTTTTATTGTTTCTAATAAAAACAGTAACTCACTCATAGATTCAAAAATAAATTGAAACTTACTTCTCGAAATACAAATGAAAATATCAAATTAATATTATTGATAATATTTTATAATATTAAATGTATATTGATATTTTATACATGTGAGTATGAAGAATATGCATATAAATATTGTATATTTATGAGTGGGTGAGATCATGATTTATGAGGAGGAAGAATGTGAATGTTAGTGGAGCATTTTATGAAATTCTAAAACAATATGCACTCGTGTGGCCAAGAAAAACCAATATTGAAGTCTTGTAGACACTTTAATATTCAAGAAGAATAAGAATAAGGCGAATAATATAAAAGTTGATTGTTAAAAGTGTGTGTGAAATGGGAATTTTCTGGCACGAATCCAAGCTTTCTTATACTTTGGGTGATGAGATGGTAACATATGGAGATTCAATGAATATGGTTTGAGTGCCAACAATTAGGTAGGAATCTATCCCATTCAATATATTAAATATGGATTTTCCAAAGTAAAGGACATCACTATAACTTTTGATTATGGATTTTCCAAAGTAAAGGACATCGATGATTTTAGGTTGGTTTTACAGGGTACGTTATTCGTATGTGAAGAGGTACAAACAAAACCACTAGTCCAAATCTATGTTAAATGAGTTTTAACCTCAGCTTGTACAAATAAAGTATTACCATAATGACATTTGAACATTTTAAAATAGTGGGAAATGGACTTTTATAGTGCACTAAAGCCATTACCTTTGCAGTACATGCGAAAACCAAGGCATTAGCTTTGTAGAACCGACGAAAACCGAAAGGAAGAGTCCAATTCCAATTGAATGAGAAAAACAAAGGAAAGTAAAGATGCCCCTACCTCATGATTGGATTTCTTTAATAGGAAATAGTGTTGTAAATGGTGCCACAAAGTAACAAGATAATAAGACTTGGAACAATCACTTAAGCTATAATTGCATTATGCAGCGAGTTAATGATTGACTTACTGTTTATCTTGTCCATTCAATATGTATTATTTATGATTGACATGATGTACTAGGCAATGAACCAATCATTAGCTTTATGGTATTTAATATTAGTTCATTTTTCACTTTTTACTAGCCAATCATCCAATTATGAGTGGACCAAAACTTTCACTTTTCAACTTATTAAATAAAATAAAATGGTTATTAATTGTCATTCACCTTCCATGTAATAAAATAATGATTAATTGCAATTTTCTTCTAATTCAAAGATGAAAAGTATTATGAAAAAAATTATATTTTCAATGTAATATTTAGGAAGAAATGGTTTGGATTTAGAAATAATTGAATACATTACACATAAATGAATAAGTAGAGACCTTGACACAGTGAATAGGATGCTTTGTTATTGTAAAAATAATAATTAATATATTTGGTTGAATTGTTTATGATTTTTATTTTAAAGAGAATTATTATCATTATTTAAGGGAATAATTTTAATAGGTTAGTTTGAGTAGTTGTTTGCGTTGAGCTTCATGTGAGAGGTTTCAAGGTTGATTACTTGGGCCAAGTGCTTTTATTGTGTGTCTTACTCGATGTTCTTATTGGGTTGAGTAGTTGATTGCATTGAGCTTCATGTAAGAGGTTTGAAGGTCGATTACTTAGGCTAACTATTTTTACAGTGTGTCTCATTCGATGTTCTTATTGGGTTAGGCTTTGTAATTAGCATCAATAGATTTACACTAGATACCATCCATAAAATGTTGAGACATGCTTAGGATTTTCCCCACGAGACTTGAAGGAAACACATTTATAGAGGACAAATAATTTTTGACAAAAAAATGTATATTATTAAGTCATGATATAAATATCTCTTTATACAAAAATTCAAATCCTTCATGATAAAGAGAAGTGATCAACAACAATATATAAGCTCCAATATATCATGATCCGTATGTCAAGAGGATAGCTACAAGAGAGTGGTGTCTCCTACTAACATAATGATTGATTGGTTGTGATGAAAGTATGTTTGTTACTCGACCTTGAGAATGGTGTCTCCTACTAACATAATGATTGATTGGTTGTGATGAAAGTATGTTTATTACTCAACCTTCCTCCCTTCCATTGTATAAAAAATATTTCACTAACAATATGATACAATTTCTCTTTCACATACTACTCTATACAAAAAAATAAACTCCCATATTAATTAAAAAAAATAATTCATCACAACAAATAAATTATGATATATCGTAATTTTTATATCAACAAAAATAACCACATAAAAATGCTATAATAACTCCTAATATACAAGTGTCACACATTTAACAATGCCGTAACTGTCAAATTGTCTCAATAATCGTAAAAGTTTAATAAATCAAAATTAATAATATCTATTAATGGATTGTTTGTAATTATAATTATAATGATAATGAAAGGAAGTAGTTTACATACATACCCAACATGTAGATAGTGACATAGATATTAACGATGAATTACAAACACTAATTACTTTATGTGTACAACTTGTTTGTGGAATTTGACTTTATCAGGCCATCACTGATGTATGACAGAGATTATTTTGCTGCTTAAGAATATGCTTTCATTTATTTAATAACATTTAAAGAAATTAATATATTGCTTAGGCTTAGCCTTTGAATAATAACATGTGTACTCAAAATACTATTTAATCAAAGATAAATAATGGCGTTTAAATAGAATCACTATCTCAATGATGTGGAGTAAGTTTAATTAAAATTAAACATGGTAAGAGTGTGTGTATATTGTCATATAAGGACGATGATATTGTTAGGGTTTTTAATATCAACGAGGTTTGTTTGTTTATAATAAAAATAAATCAAATTAAATCAAATATGTTTTAACGTTATTTTGTATTTGAATATAGTAAAAAATAATGGTTGATATAATTTTCATAAGTTGAGGATGAGGAGGAGGATGATGATCATATAAGTTATTTCAAGTTGCAATAAGTTATCAAAATTAATAAAATTGTGTTTTATATTATTAAAGGCAGGAAATGTTAAAATGAAGTAATGTTCATCATCCATGTTTTTTTACCATAAATTTTATAAATATGATCAATTGGTTCTAATCTTAGCAATATTTATTTTGAGATTAAGTTCATAATATTGGAATGATAGTTTTGATCGACCATAAGGATCGATAAAATCTTTGTAGTATTTCAACTTCCTCATTTTAATGATTCTATTATCATTTCAAGTATTAGCTTTAAATTTTATAGGGATATAAATTTGATATGCTTATGAATTTAGTTGTCTTCTTTCATGTTCCAATAGTTAAGCCAAGCCTTAAAATATCTAGCTCAACCTCTTTTGAGCATGTGGTGGCTACTACTCATACTAGAAGCAACAACAATAGGGAACCTATCCTTGCTCAACTTTAGCAATTGATCCAAAATGGATCTACACAATATGAGTTTATAGATGCTCTAGATGTGGGAGATTAGAATTTGGGACATCTCAAAGATGGTGTTTATTTTGTCAAGTTTGGGTCATGAGCTTTTGACACATTTTCGAAGCTCTAAACAACATTGTTTTGGGCCCGATACTAGATGATGGTTGCCATAGGCTTACCACACTCAATGGATAAATTATTCTTATCATTAAGAGATTTATGATGAGCTATCATGCACCTAAGATGGTGTTTACATGCAAACGTTATGGCCCTGCTAAGGTAATAGTACCAATATTCCCCACATGTCCATGTGATGGCTATGTCATCCCACCATAATTTGAATATGGTGATCTAGAATGGATCATTATATAATTTGTCATGTAACTTGGTACTTTCTAGGTGGAAAAATCAGAGGAATTGGCTTGTAGGGCCCATTTTAGTGTTTCTAGGTGGAAAAATCAGAGGAATTGGCTTGTAGGGCCCATTTTAGTGGCTAGGCCCCATATTGGAAATTTGGGGTCTAGAACCTTTCAAAGCTATTTTGAGGCACCGAACGACACTTTTTGGGGTCAAAAATTCATGAACACAGCTCTTAGACCCTCAATGTTGTGCTATACATCGAGACCTTTCCAACAATGCAAAAATCACCTCAACCAGAGTTCGTATGTGGAAGTTATGCCTCTCTCAAGTTGACCTACCTTGTTGACTACCATGGCACCGAGTGGATGCCATGTCATCCCCCATTAGTCACATGTGGGAATAATCATCTGTGGACCTTCAAGAATATTCTAGAAGGTCCAAAACCCTAACAATAATTGAGGGTTGAGGTACGAAAAAACCCTAACCCTAGACGTCTATCAGACTATGTTAAATATTGGGTTGCTAGGAGAAGAGGGTGTTCCATTCTGTAGCATTATACTTGTTCCATGGTTGAGAAGAGCATCTATGAGTGGGATTTGAAAGCATAATAAATGAGGAAGAAGATTCGATAGTTTCCATTTAAGCCTTAGTGTCTGTTGACGGGCCAAAAATAACCCATTCAAGCAGGTAAGGGAGAATGACCGATGGCATGTCCCAATTAGACCCACTCTCATTTGGAGTAGTGTTTCCGAACAAATTATGACTTGGTTACCAATCTAAATAATTTACTCTCTAAATATGAATATGCGGACTGAAGGTTCTCAGATGAATTAAACTCTAAATAACTACTTCTAGGCTAAGATGAGTATATACAATCCTAATATGCACTTCTACTTTAATCTATTCTAACCTATCCTGATCATGAGCAAACTTAAAGATAAGTGCAATGAAATGTGTGTATTACTTGCGCTATACTAATTCATATAAGGAAGAAACATGAAAGATTAACAATACAATAGGTTAGAAACAAATAATTGATTCACTAACTGATCATATTGTTGTTGCACTTAAAGGACAAATTATGGTAACTGTGAACATATGAAAATTAGTTCAAAAGTAGTTAATAAAACCAACATTCACATATCGCAGAGATAAACATGCATCAATAGAAAAATCTCATTCATACACTATAACACCACAATCTTCAAAACTCTTTCTGGTTCCAATTAACTTGTAGTAATAGTATTGTTCTGCTACATCTAAAAACAAAAAGCCCATTTCTATTGACAATCCTCTTTTTTTATAATATTGGAGTGATTGTTTACATTCTCCTGGTGCTATCATGGGCCCAGGGAATTTTCAAAAATGATTCTTCATATTCCTAATTGAAAATAAAATTATAAGAAAAAAAAATGAGACATCTGGAGCAGTTACAATTTTTTTTCATTATGAATTGTTATGTTCATGCATTTGGTTTTGATATTCTTCCCAGAGGGAATAATCCTTTATAATGTCTTCTAGCTTGCCTGATTTCATTTTTTCAATGATTAATTCCCTGTTGCAAACTTTAGAGGACATCGCTTGCTGTAACTCCTTGGTTGTGCTCTTCACAAAGTGTTAGGTTATGGTGATGAATCTAGCAGGCTTTAACAAGTGTTCTTCCAAGGATTATTTTCCGACCTAAGTTAAACTTTCAATGCTTACCTTGCTATCTCTCCTACACTTCTCCACCTCTGTGAATCTTGTAGTGGTAGGTGTTGCTTCGTTGATGGGGGACAATGGTTGCCTTCTGAATTCCTCCATGAGATTATTTGAGCTACTCCATAGCTTCACACATGCGTTATTTGTGGCTTCTTGGTCAATTTGATTATTCTTCAAGAAAGGTTTCCAAGTGTCGAAAAAAATTTGATGCTTGAGCCTTTCTTTTCTTGCATACCATGGTAGTGTAGTCAGGGGTGCATCACACATTTCCTGCCAATTAAGAATTTTATCAAATGCCTCATTTGCTTCTTGATGTCATCCTTGAATTTCCATCATGATGTCCTGCAGCCTTAGCTGATCATCCTAATCAACCTATATATTACTAAGTAGATTTAGGAACTCTTTTTGTTCGGATTTCAGTTTCTCATTTATCTCCAATGCTTGGGCCTTGATCATTTCCATAGTGAATGTGATCCAGGTGGATATCGGTGGCCACCCACCTTTTCCAACTGGCTGAAAACAATTTTCTGACAATTTTGGCAATTTACTATTTTTAGCAGGTTTTANNTTCCGGGGCCATTTTGAGGGCCCAAATGAAGGTTTTTCGAGATCGAGGTTCTCAATGATAGCTAAAGGAATTATTGAGCTCTGTACATTTATTTCATGAATAGAAATCGTGTATTACTGTATATCTGTGTTTATGGTTGCATCTCTGATACATTTCTGTTATATTATTGAATGTTTGCGATATCTCTATGCATTTCTTTATTATATCTCCGATCTCATTTCGTGCCGAAAATAATCCGGATCAGAATGTCGATGCCATGTTTTCTTCAAGAGATTTTTTTATCCTTTGTATTTCAAACTCTAGTTCTCTAGCATGGGTGTCCCGTTGGTTTTGTATATTTTTCTCGAACTCAACATTCATCTCATCTCTATGTATTTGCAATGCCTTGTTTAGCTTTTCTGTGTTGAGAGAATCAACCACTTTCATGGATTTCTCAAACTCTGAAGTGAGCTCATCTTTCACATTTTTCAATTCTACTTCTAACTATGTGATCCTGGTCATGGTCATGCTTAAGGCGTTGGTCACTTCAAGAACAAATGAGACATTTAGCCCCGCGGAAGCATGGAGGGAAGAGGCTTCCTGAACAAGATTCTCTTCTGGGTTAGGCCTAGCCTTCCACTCTACTACTCTCCTTGCAGATGACTTGGACTTGGTGGCTTCTCCTCTCTTTCTTTTGTTTGATATTTTCTCAATGATTTTCATTTTGTCATCATAATAATAATCTCCGATGGCTACTACAGTGCCTTCAAAATTCAGAGCTTGCGAAGAGAATGAACAATCACCTGGGATGGCATTGATGGGAGCGTATTTCGGTGGTGGTATGTTTACAATAACCAGATTGAGAATTTATGGGGTGCTTGGAGTCTTGCTAAATTCTTGTGATTGTTGTTGTTTTAACAACTCTTCTTCCTTCCTTTGATCCTCGGTCTCCTCGGATAATCATTTGGCCTCTACTTCATCAACCATCCTTCTAGCCTCTGCCTCATCAGCCAGTCGTTTGGCCTATGTCTCATCAACCAGTCATTTGGACTCTTCTTCAACTTTCTTCTTTTGGAGGGCATTCTGCTCTGCTTTGATTTCATTTTCTCTTTTAATCCTTTCCTCATCGACTTGCTATCACTGGTACTCTTCCTCTGCTTGAAGTCATTTCTTGTTCTAACTCTTCTGCCTCCTGACCTTTTCTTATTCTTTGATGTTCACATTGTCCTGTCCTTGCTGGAGAAGTCTCTGAAACTATTCAATTGTTACCCTCTTCATTTTTTCCTGTTCATATTCAAGTTCTTGTCTAGGAGAATCATTGGGTAAATTTTGTAGGACGTCTTCATAGAAGAGGACTCCTTTAAGCATGTGTTGGACGTAGGCCTATTTTGAGGAAATACCAAATGTTGGTAAGGTAAGGCCCAATTTTGGAGAAGAATAGATGGCAGGAAAAGAAATACATGCGAGGAAAAGCCACATGAAAAGGAGGAAAGCATGCAAGACACGCAGACAAGAAAACTTAACCATGTTATGGTTAGGGTTTTGGCAAGAGATTGTAACAACTAAGAATCTTGCAAATTAGTATAAATAAGAACCTAGGAGGTCTAGGTCGAGGTTCGAAGGGGTGTTAAGAGTTAGTTATGAATTGTAAGAAACTACTGTGATACCTTTTTGCAAGCTGTTGAGTTGTAGAAGAGCAAAGTAGCGAGATCTTGAGGGTTAGATCACAGAATGAGGAGCCTGGTGTGATCTAGTTCGCCTGACAGAAGTTGTGGAACCTTTTCTCGGGATTGTATGATCAGAATTGTAGTGCGTGCAACACCATTTATTGTAGAAATATAAATAAAGAGCCTATGAAGCCAGATCTTTGTGGACATATCCCAAGAGGGGGTGGACCATGGTAAAAATTGTGTCATGTGTGATGATGGAATGTCTGTTTACTTTCTGTTAATGGTTGATCATATTTAATTCCTGTTAATGATTGATTTATAGATATGTGGTTAGCTAGATCTATTTGATTTCATGCAAGGGTTTAACAAATGAGTGGATCTTAATAATAATAGATTTAACAATTAGTTTAAGGCCCGAGAAATATCAATTACAATCCCATATCACCATTCTTTCCTAGACTGAAAGCACCTGAGCATTGTAGTCCCCCATATTATTATCTCGAGTGAGACTGTGCAGTACACTCTATGTGTTGTGTTTCCTTTTGGTTTACCAGGAGGGCCGATAGTTTTAGAGGGTTTTGTTGGAAACTTGTTCAGATCTGAACCTGGGTCAGCCCAAGAAATATACAAGAGAGATTAATATCCAACAAATGGTTTCGTTGCTAGTACCTGGATGAAAAGACAGAGGAGAAATATCTTGTCGAGGAGATGAAGAAAGCATATGGCACAAAGAGGGGCTCACACAATATAATAATAAAAAGAATCAGTGATGTAACCACAAGAATGGCCACAAAGCTTATGGCCTGCAAAATGTTAAGAAAGTGTTGCAAGGAGGAAGTCCCTACAGGGGTTGTCGCAGCTGCATCACAGTGCACCAATGGCACCATACTCAGTTGGTCCCCTTATATATTGAACTTGTTCCCCGATGACTGTAAAGAGACGTAAGACTTGGGGACAAACTTTCACTATTCTTGGCTATTGATCCGGATAGAATTAGTCGGGTGGAGGGAGCCACCGTATTCTTATTTTTGCGATAGGATAGGTCATTTCTGCACAACACGATATACCTTAATGGGGAGAACTTCGGACCCCAAGAGAAAAAGTGGCAACATAGGTACCTTTGCGCGGTACTTCAACGACATCCAAGAAATGATAGCAAACACATGGAAGATTACTCCAGAGGTTGTCGCACAATACCAAGTTATTTCAAATTTCAGAGCCACACGCCACAACATGTGGGTCCAAGCGTACAGGGATCCATAGAAGGAATGATTACAACTATGATACTACATCAACGCAAAAGAGGTCGAAATGGAAATGAGGTATTTGTAATATGATTGGAATATCCCACTCATCCATAAGGAAGTGCCTACAAGAAAGTAGGAAGAAGCATAGGTATCGAAGACACCTACAGGAGACAATGCTGTGCCAAAAAATATGAAGCCCAATCAGAAGGTGACACAACCAAAGAAGGGGAGTGTGCCAAAGAAGGAAGCATAGGCAGGGGAAAAGGACACTGCCCCAACACAAGTAGAATAAGGATTGGGGGACACAACAATGCAAGAAACCCCCTCGGCAGCCACCCCACAAGAAAAAGGGCCACCCAAGCGACCAATTATACACACAGGAGGGTCATGCAAGAAGGCCAAGGTGCACAAGCAATTGCTAGAGTACACAATTACTAAGGATGACACCAACCTCGTGGAAGAAAAAGTACAGGACCGTGCAGCTGAGGAGTTTGAAGAATCCCAACACCAAAGAGCTCGAATCCAAGATGAGATGGAAGACATAAGGAAGGTGCTAGAGTAGATAAGTACAACACGAAGGCTGAAAGGGGGAACATAATCCTTCCCTGCAACAACAGAAGCATAGACAAGGACCACGTCGAGCGAACAAGACACCATCCACACCATAGTGCAGGTGAGTCTGAACTTTCAAGTTACATCCAAAATGTTGTAGTTGGATGAAGCCATAGCCCAGACACCACTGAAGGATCTGGCATAGGTGGAGTTGGTACTAGAAAGAATACCAACTAAGGCACTATGCAAAATTCAAGTCAGTGTCGCACAGGAGGTGAAATCACATGCAAGAACATATGCGACATAATTACAACATACAAAGAATGGCAAGGAATCCTTAGAACTGGTAGTTGAGTAGGTCAAGCTCGAAATAAACTAGGAAAAATAACATGCAAACAGAATTCAACAAAGTCTGACAACGATGTATAATCGCATCCCTGATAGCACGCAAGAAAAGAATAGAAGAGCAGAGGAGAAGCTCAATCTCATTGCACAAACCATCAATCAATATAGGCAAGATATTGAGGAGCTAAAGGAAAAGCTAACCCCTATGACTCCTCCCAAGGTCCGAGAGCAGAGGAAGCAAGAAGCTGCACTCCACATAGTAGAATTGGACAAACAAGCAAGCACAACAAAATAATTATTCAACAGAGTCGCCTAGTTGTGGACAATCCTAGAAGAGGATGAGAAATTATAGTGATGTGACATGGAGGAGGGAAGACTCAGTGTAGCCATACAGGAGCTCAAAAAAAGGTAGAATAAAATGAGAATTACAGAGTTCTTGAAAGGAAATCAAGACTTAAAGAAGTTGCAGGTGGAGTTAAAATCCGTGCATATGAAGAAACAAGAGATACAAGGGGAATTGGAACCACTCCAAGAACAAGCAGCGCAGATGATCGCACACTTGGAGGAGGAGGAGAAGAGCATGGTGTAGGAACACACATAGAGCAAAAAATTGATCCACAAGGAGATCACAACACAGTCAGTAGAGGCATTGACAGGAAAAGTCATGTAGGTCAAGACGAGAGGAAGGGAACTAGAAGAGAAGTTCCAAATTTTGGAAACACCAATAGAAGGAGTGTGCACTAACTAAGTGGCTCGGGACGAGAAAAATTCCAGTGTTGGGGGCCTTTTGGGCACAGACCTATTTTGAGGAAATACCAAATGTTGGTAAGGTAAGGCCAAATTTTGGAGAAGAACAACCGACAGGAAAAGCAGCACATGCGAGGAAAATACGCATGCAAAGGAGGAAAGCATGCAAGGCGTACATGCAAGAAAACCTAACCATGTTAGGGTTAGGGTTAGGGTTTTGGAAAGAGATTGTAACAGCTAAGAAGCTTGTGAATTAGTATAAATAAGAACCTAGGAGGTCTAGGTCAGGATTCGAAGGGGTGTTCAGAGTTAGTTCTGAATTGTAAGAAACTATTGTGATACCTTTTTGTAAGTTGTTGAGTTGTAGAAGAGTAAAGTAGTGAGATACTGAGGGTTGGATTGGAGGTTGAGGAGCTTGGTGTGATATAGTCGATCTCAGATAGGTTGTGGAACCTTTTCTCAGGATTGTATGATCGGAATTGTAGTGCGCGCATCGACATTTATTGCAGAAATCTAAATAAATAGCCTAAGAAGCCATATCTTTGTGAACGTATCCTAGGAGGGGGTGAACCATGGTAAAACCTATGTCATGTGTGATGATGGAATGTCTGTTTACTTTCTTTTAATGGTTGATCATATTTAATTCATGTTAATGATTGATTTACACATATGTGGTTAGCTAGATCTATTGATTGCATGCAAGGGTTTAATAGATGAGTGGATCTTAATAATAATAGATTGAGAAATCAATTTAAGGCTTGAGAAAGATCAATTACAATCCCATATCCGCAGTCTTTCCTAGACTGCAAGCATCTGAGCATTACAGTCCCCCATAGAACTATCTCGGGTGAGACTATGTAGTACACTCTGTGTTTTGTTTCCTTCTAGTTTACCAGGAGGGCCAATAATTTTAAAGGGTTTTGTTGGAAATCTGTTCAGATATAAACCTAGGTCATCCCAAGAAGCATATAAGAGAGATTAATAGCCAACAACATGTCTTCTTCGAAATCAACCACATGGATGTTAGAGTGGGTGAGATCAACAGACCTAATGTGGCTAACTGAAAGCTCATGTGGATCATGGCCTTTTGTCTCTCCTAGGCATAGGCACACATCTTGTAGGGAATCTGCCTCTTTTCTTGCATGAGGGCCATTAGAAATGGTGTAATTCCTTATGTGGATTGGAAACACAGGCCAATTTTTTTGTTGTTTCTCATGAGAAGAGAGGTGACCCAGGTTCTTGTACTTGTTTGATAGTAAATTTATCTCATTAGGAGATAGTCTGGGAAAAATAAAGGTAAAATATGTGGGGGCCCAGTGGAACCATACACCTTAATGTACGCGTAGTGTTTTCCCAAGTACCAGTATGCTACCCCTTTCATTCCAGTCCGGGCTTCAATGGAAATTTTGTGCCTAGGAAAACTAAAAAGTACAATATAGAGAGGGGAAAGGAAGTAGTTACATATGTCATAAAAATATCTTTTGTAGTTTATGATCCATAATTCAGATCAATACACATGTATAGGGGGTTGATCTTGGTCCCAGTTTTATCTAAGGTCTATAAAGAACAAAGGAACAAATGGAATTAATCAGGTAGGTCGACATATAAAAGCAGGGCTTTCTCATACCTGGAATGTTTTTCATGTGTAGACAGATGTTGAAAGCTAGGATGTCTACCCAATTGAACACTTGTCATGTTTTGACAATGGTATGGGCCAATGGTAGCCAATCTGTTTGAAAGTGTGTGATTTTTTCCTCTCCATATAATCGGTTCAACATAACGACCAGCATTTTGTATGGTGCTTTGAATTTCTAAGTTGGGACCAGCCTCTATCCCAGCTTAAGAGTCTCGTCCTCATCCACCCACCAATGTTTGATTAGTTTACTTGGGCCTTTGTTTCTTTGGGAGAAACCTTTCAAGAATGGCTCATTGAGAGTGCAAGCAGGTATGGGTAAGTGATACCTTGTGTTGATATCTTCATTCCTCATGATGCTACTTGTATCCTGTGCTTTCTTATGATGGTCGCGGAGGGTCAAACTTCTTGAAGCACAATTGATCTTCTTTGTTGTAGGGAAAACGGGTTGGTTGAGCAACGACTAGATGAATGTCGATTTTCAGAATGTTTCGGTATACCTCCAGGTTTTCATTTTCTAGGGAAAAATATCCAATATTGAAAATTCTATATATTTCGTCGTACTCGAGGCCATGGTCTTCACTAGTGTGATGGGTAGTGTCTGTTACCAAAACCTCTACTTGGTGAGAAGAGGTTTCAAGTGTAGAGGCTAACTGAAAATAGAAAGAGCCCTTAGGTCTTCTAATATTTTGACTTGCCATAATGAGATGCTACTTGAATCATGTATTACCCAAGATAAAACATGAATTAATCCAAAAAAAACAATGTGGCAATTGTAAAGAGACAAGCCATTTAAAAAAGAATGTAACACCTGCAATTTAGCCAGAAAACGTGGTTTCAGAGTGTTGGCGCAAACCATTTTGGGGAAAAGAGCAGTAAATTATGAAGGCAGTTAGAAAATGGACTAGAAAAAGGAGAACCTATACCTAGGTAGTGTCTGTTACCAGAACCTCTACTTGGCGAGAAGAGGTTTCAGCTGTAGAGGCTAACTGAAAGTAGAAAGAGCCCTTAGGTATTCTAATATTTTGACTTGCCATAATGATATGTTACCCAAATCCTGTATTACCCAAGATAAAACACGAATTAATAAAAAAATAATAATGTGGCAATTGTAAAGAGACAATCCATTTTAAAAAGAATGTAATACCTGCAATTAAGTAAGAAAACATGGTTTCAGAGTGTTGGCGCAAACCACTTTGGGGAAAAGAGCAGTAAATTATGAAGGCAATTAAAAAATGGACTAGAAAAGGAGCAGGCGTCGGAAAACAGGGAAAATGAATGCCAAGGAACAAAGAAAGTCAAAGGAAAAAATAAGGACGCAGATTGACGAAGGAAAACAGTTGTATTATAGATCAACCGTGTGTAGGAAGCTAGAATGTGGATGAACCTAATCCACTTAAGGTTAGCGGGTTAGGGTTTTGCTCATTATTGTAAAGGGTTTTAACCAATTTTTGTATTATAAATATATGTGATTGAGATATATGAGGGAGTATCAAGTTGGAGATGTTTTGGTTGTTTCTAGAGCATGATCTCAGGAGATCAGTGAGGAATGTTTAGACGATCTTGGAGGTAGTTTTTGAGACAAAGAGATGCATTGTAATTGAGGGCTAGGTCGCAATATGTGGAGCTTAGTGTGACCTGGTCAGCCTCTTATGAATGCTTATGTAGTGCACGCAACACTATAAACTTGATGAAGAATAATAAAAGAGCGAATAATGCCAGATCTTTGTGGACGTAGCCTAGAGGGGGTTAACCATGGTAAAACTTTGTGTCTCTATGTGGAATGGTTTTCTTATTTCTTGCAGTTACTTTTTTTTTATGTTAAATGAATGAATATGGTAGAAGTAAATCACAACGTGCACTAGGATAGCTATAATATTTACTGCATCATGAACTTTAATGAAAGAACATGATTATAGAGTGATAGATCTAATGTATGTTGAGTTAGAAAGAATTTATAGCATCCCCACAACAACCTCCCTTCCATCATTGTAGACATATGGGTAATGTAGTCACCCATAAGCCATCTCGGGTGAGACTTTATTGTGCAATCTATGCACAATGTTGCCTTCTGGTCTCCAGAAGGGCCGATGGTTTGCAGGGTTTTATTGGAAACCTAAAGTAGAACCTGAGTTAGCCCAAACAAATCCAACAAATGATGGACCAGTGTATGATATGCCTCATCTATATGACCGGACCAACATAGATCAGTCTTTAGAACAAGTAAGTAACCTAAGAAACTTTTTGGTGTTTTGCTTGAAGTTATTGAATGATAAAACATCTCTACAAGTATTACAAAGTCTATTAGAAAAGTGCAATTCTGGAGAAGAAATTAAACTAGAACAAAATATAGTCAATCAAGTCCATAAGAAGACATGAACAAATAGGGAGTTCAGGTTGAATGCAAATATTGGAGACTTTAACATGGGTGACATCATATTAGATTTAAATATTGGAGACTTTAACATGGGTGACATCATATTAGATTTGGGATATAAGGTAAATGTTCTGCCTAAGAAGACATGGGAATGCATGGGGGAACCTACATTGGGATATTCACATATTTAGTTGAAACTAGCAAACCATCATAGAGTGGTACCAATTGGTCGATTGAAAGGAATACCAGTGGATTTAGATGGTGTGTGCACTATGGAAGATTTTGAGGTGATTGATATAGTGGATAATACTACAACTTATCTAGCATTGTTGGAACTGGATTGGGCATTTGAAAATCAATCTATCATTAACTTAAAGACCATGATTTGTTTTTTAAATCAGGAGAGTACAGAGTTATAGCACCCTTAGATCCTTTGGAAGGTGGAAGACATGTTAAACCAACAATAGACAATTTTGTCCCAGACGAGATAAATCAGTTTTATAGAACTACTACGCGCAAGGAATATTACATTAACCCAACATCAGATGGAATGCTTAGTTGGAGAAGCATTAGTTATTGTGCTTCAGATTCGTACAAAGGACTGGAATATTGGTAGCAACTCTTACATGAGATATCTACCAGAAGATGTGCAAGAATGATGTGCACACTAAGATGGGTTGGCACAAAGTTAAGAGAACCTCCAAATTTTTATGGTCAAAATGATTTAGAAGATTTTTTAACAAAGTTTGAGTTAGATATTCTGGAAAATCAAAGGTTACTAGTTTTAGATATTTCATTGAAAGCAACACCTACACGTTGGTGGGGTACTCACAAAGAGAATATCCATGACTCGTATCAATGCAAAATATTACTGCGCATTAGATTTGGCACAATGCATGAGAATAAATATATGGATAAGTATGATGGAATTTCACAACCTAGAGAACAGATAGACAGATGCATAACTCAATGGAGACTGATACCACTGGAGGAATGGCCAAATTAATTTATTCATTCATTAGAAGGAATCCCAAGGAACTTGTATACATAATTGGAACTGCGTAGAGGAAATGTAAATTGAGAATATTTACAACATAACTTTGTGACCAGGTTTGCATTTGAACATGAAAATCCAATGATATATACAACACTGAAGTTGGTAAAAGAGAAGATATTTGAAGAACCTGAAGTTGAAATTGTAACAGCTTATCAGAATTAGAATCGACAAACAATCAAACAATTGCTACATTGTTAGCACATCGCAGAAGATGACCCAGCAGAAGAAAACCGACATGAAGTTCAAATAACATAAGTTGAAGGAGAAAGAGAAGTAGAAGGCCCAAAGTTACAGTCATAAGAGTTTGTTTCACCATTAAATATCAAGAAAGTCAACATTGGAATAGAGGCGAATCTGAAGAGTGCAAGTATTGGTGACTATTGGGATAACCAGATAGTGGAAAGAATAACATAACTATTGTGCAAGTATAGTGATCTATTTCCAACAACATTTTCAGATATGAAAGGGGTAGTAGGAGAACTTGGAGAAATGAATATTCCTCTATGACCAGATGCCAGAACAATAAGACAAAGACCCTATAGGATGAATCTAGTATATAAACATAAAGTTAAGGAAGAGATCGATAAAATGCTAGAGGCTGGTATAATAGAACATGTTGAAGAATCTGAGTGGATTATCCCTATGGTAGTTCAGGAGAAGAAACAAGGGGGGATAAGGATCTGTGTAGACTTGAGGAAGCTGAATGATGCATGTCTGCATGATCCCTTCCCTACTCCATTTACGTATGAGGTATTGGATAATGTAGGAGGACAAGAAGCATATTCATTTACCGATGGATTTTCAGCGTATCACTAGATCATAATATCACCGGAGGATCGTCATAAGACTACATTTGCTACAGAATGGGGGTCATATAACTACACAATGATTCCCTTTGGATTGAAGAATTCCCCTGTTGTTTTTCAAGAGTAGTGGTAGTTGCATTTAAGGATTTTATACATAATTTTTTGGAGGGTTATCTGGGTGATTGGACAGTATTTAGCTTATTGAAAGATCATGTTGAATTTTTAATATTGATGCTAGACAGGTGTATATAGTGCCAAATTTAATTGAATATTAAGAAATGCATCTTCAACGCACCATTTGGAATTTTGCTAGGACATGTGGTGTGTAAATAGGCTCTGCTGGTTGATCCTGCGAAGATTATTGTCATTGTTAATTTACCACTACCTAAGTCAGTATGCCAATTAAGAGCTACACTTGGTCATATAGGCTACTATAGGAAGTTCATAAGGAGCTATGCACATATTACTGTGCCCATGGAGAAACTATTAAAGAAGGATATCAAATTTCAATGGAATGAGGAGTTCCAACAAAGTTTGGACATCTTGAAATCAAATTTCAATGGAATGAGGAGTTCCAACAAAGTTTGGACATCTTGAATGAGAAAATGGCGACAATGCCAATTTTGGTGTTTCCGGATTGGTCAAAAGAGTTCCATGTTCATGTGGATGCTTCTTCAATAGCACTTGGAGCAGTATTAACACAACCAGAGGAAGGTGATATAGATAATCCAATAACATTTGCAAGAAGGAAGCTCTCAAATTCAAAACATAATTATAACACAACAAAGAGAGAAGGCTTGGCTATGGTGTATGCATTGCAAAAATTCAAACATTATTTGTTAGGCCAACATTTTAAAGTGTTCATACATCATTTTCCTCTTAGATACCTAGTCAACAAGCCATTGTTG
>CBVK0102222509.1:0-13114 GCA_900067695.1 Picea abies
GGAGGAGACCTTTCACTATGACGTCAGAGAAGGAAGAAGGCCCAAGCCTTACGCAGAAGACCTAGAAGACCAAGTCGGCCCTGTTGAGTGGCACCACTTGGATGAGATAGTGCACATGTTGGACTTGTATATATAGAGAGCCATCTCCCATTTGGAGATCATCACTTTGGATTATTTTCTCTCTTGGTTATTTCGCTCTCTTGGACTAGTGCGCTATCTTTGGAGTGTAGCGCTATTTTTCTTTTGGTCTTGGATCTTCTCTTGGACAAATATTCTAGTGAAAGGTTGCTGTGTTTTCTTCCCTTGTGCAGAAGGGTTTCCCAGGATAAATTCTTGTGTATCTTGTGCATGGTTCTCTTCTTGTGATCTTGGTTATTTACTGCGGCTATTGTATATGTTTTATGCTTCATCTATGCTACTGCTAATGTGAAATGTTAAAGAAATTTAATGAACTCTGAATAAACATAAAATTCAACAGGATCTAGGGCCACCAAACAGTGAAATAATCCTCAAAATAGAGCTCCCTTGAGAGATGTGTAGTAGTAGTTATGGCCTCATCAATAAATGTGTAAGATCTAAGGTAGCACTCCCCTAGATCAAGGAGTCAACCATCTAGATTGATACAGTCATGCCAAAAATAGCCCAAAGAGCTAGGGCACTCCTCGCAATAAGCAAACGAACTCTCCAAGAATGGAAAACATGGATAAGGGGGCAGTAAATAAGCTTAGGTTGTTACAACTTACAACAACCTCTTCAATGATGGAACAACCTCAATATGTCTGCCAATAACATTAATCCATGTGCAAACAACCAAGTCTCCTTAGTCCAAGGGAAAAAAGAGTGGAACACTCCTCCAATAGAGTCAAATACCAAGTGCAATTCCATCAATCTCCTCAAACCAAGAGCCCAAAAGTGGGATGACCTAGGAGAATGTGCATCAAGGGTGAAACATTCCACTAAACCAATGCGAACAAACCCCAAACCATGTGTCAATACCATCAAACATTTCAGAACCATGGATCAAGAAGAGGGCGCTCTAGAATCATGTGCACAATGGTGGATTTGACCAAATCTACCATTAACGACCATAAAAGAAGGGGGGCACTCTAGGGAAGTATGTACATGTGAAATGTCCCCCAAGAGATGCACTTCCTCTTCAACAAACCATCAAGGATCCCAGGGCATGTACCCTAGATATGTGTGCCAAACATGTAGATTGTTCCTCTAGAAAGCATCTCATCCATCCAATTAAACCATCACAAATCTCATGGTGCACAACTCGACTAATACCATGCCAAAACCTTAGGAACCCCTAAATTGAAGGGTGTTCCTGTCTAAGATGCCCAAAGACCAATAGGAATGTCAACATGCTAAGCAAACCAGTACACTACTTCAATGGGCAACCAAATCACATAATGAGCCATAATACTTGGGGAAAATCCTTAGTTGATGGATTTCCCTCTCCATACATATGCTAGGGGTCAACAAATGAGTAAATATGATTGCAAAACCCTCAACAAGGCTAGCTCTCCATCAAGTCCAACATTCAAGCCTCCCAAATATGGAATGATGATGCCAACAAAAGGTGATTCAAAATGCAACCACTAGCTACCAAGATACAATCTTCCAAATGCAGACTGCTTGGGCAGAGCCTTCAACTGGATCAAATCCTCATGCACATCCCAACGCAATTTTTTCAGGACAAAACAGCCAACTATGTTTCATGGTTTCCATGTTGGCCAAGCTCTGCATTCTTCTAGAGCATGCCATGATCTTCTCCACACCATGACTATTAAATTATTTTCTTGGTCCATTAATTCTTGTTTCATTGGTGTATTTCCTTTGTCACTATTGTTACAGTTGAAGACTGTTTATTTGTTGTGAATTAATTTCTTCTTCCTCTACTTTTCTTCTGCCTTTTTGGTGAAAGTATAAGTTTCATATGAAGAATTGTTGTAAAAAGATTCAACTCTTGTTCTTTACTAATATACAAACCATTCATGTATTTAACTTTAACCAAGCAGATGTCTCTTACACATTAAGATTTATGGATAGCTGATAGATTTCGTCAATTAGGCCTTTGGACCTTTTGCTTTGGCTTGGGTTTCAGAAGTTTCTCTTTGATAAACAGGTTCTTCTCATGCCCTGGTGGGTGGAATTTCATTTCCTATTTGAATTTGTTCAAAGTTATTGTTGCTCCTTTCTTCTCCATTTCTAATAATCTTTTAGTCATGTTTAGACTCTTCTACACACTCAACTGTATAAGATAGATTCTTTACATATCATACAATTCGTGACAAGAAAGTATGATCTTAATATATTTGTTAATCATCTAATCTATCAAAGATATAAAGTATACCATTGAATAGTTAACTGCAATTTTATTTTATTCTCTATTTTGAAAGGAATGAAATTGTAGGGATCTGAGAATCAACACCAACTTACAGAAGAGGTGATATTGGTTGCATTAATCATACTTGCCACAACTCTAGTTTCTAGGTTTGAAACATCACCTACCAAATTCGTTCTTGCATAGCCTTCAGAATTTCAGAACCTGTTGCAACTGGTTTAGCTGATTTCTAATTTTCATCTCTTGATGGATGTGTTGATTTTGCTTTAAATGTTTCAGCGTATCTTCAAGACTGCCTCCTTCATCCATGTTGGAAGTGGGATCTCTCCTCTCCCCTTGATCTGGAGCATCTAAGTTGTCTTTTTGTTTTCAATAGTGACAGTTTTCCGTCCCAGGTAATGTATTTTCTCTCTACAGATTGGTAGTCAAAAGGCTCTCCCTTCTTTCCCCCTTTTTCCTGGAAATGAACTTGGCTTTCACACCAATCTGATCTGAGTTTTGCAAGTTTTCAACCTAGACTAAATTCCAGCAAGCACAAATAATGTAACACAGAATTGGGGTGGTCGAGAGGTGGGGGCAGTATTCTTAAAACCTATTGCATTTCACTAAGAAATCTACATTAACATCTCTGCAATCACCCAGTAACCAGTTAACAACTTAACACCGTTTCCTTCTTTTCCATAATCCTCCATGTCAAATCCATACACATATATATGGATGGGAGAGAAACTTGATGGACATGAAAAGGAAATCCAAAGTTCAGGTTAGGAAACCTAACATCTGTGAGAAGGAAGCCTGGTGGCTGAGAGAAGGAAATGGGACAGCTATTATAGGGACTCGAGAAAGATAAGCAAATGACTTGGAAAAACAGTTGATAATTAGGCAAACAACTTGACAAGCCAAAAACTGTATACATGCTTTAAATGATGAAGTTGTTGATTGGGCATCTGATCATCAACCCCTGACCGTAGAGAAACAGCATTTCTTCCCTTGTCAATCCATATAAAGACATCATTATGCAAAGATGCATCAGATGTGTTCATGACATTGACAGCCCATTTTTCAGCGTTTTATTTCATTTTGAGCATAAGCTATGTAGACAGTAGCAGTCAAAAACAAAATAAACAAATGATTAGATTGCAAGGAAGGAAACTGAATGTTAGGAGAGAGGTTGCAAGTTCAATGGCTGGTGCAGTCAGTTAGGGGGTTTTCCAAATTTGTTTGTCATCATAATGGACACACCTATTTTGCAGGCATGCATGGTGCTCTCAGCTGTATTGTGAGGGTTATGTTGGCTACATCGACACTGAAATTTCAGTGACTTGTAGGGGACATGAATGTTGTAGATTAAAACAAATATACTTCAATGAGTTTTAAGATGGATATGCTGCATGAAGAAGTACATCGGCTTGTTTTTAAGCACAATCAATCTTGTTTCTAGATTTTCCAAAGTGTCAGCGATGTTTCTATGCAAAGTGTCTATAACCAAGAAAAATGGCCATTCAAAGATTTTTATTTCTTGACCCAACGTCCATTAAATTCAGCCAAACCAGAAAATGTATAATGGAAGTATCATCGAAAGAAAAATCACAAAGAATAAACATTTCATAATAAAGAATACAGTCCTAAAATGATAATCCCTACTTTTTATTTGCATCCTTTGTTTTTAGTGTAATCTCCATTTATCTTCAGTGACATTCGTATTATCCCTGATGGAAGTTTTTGTTGCTTTTGTGTCTTTCAGATTGGAAACTGTGTTGGAGCAGCAAACCATCATCACTTCATCACCTTCCTTTTCTTTGCTCTAATTAGTAATATTTATGTGCTATTAGTGTCAACTTATGCAGGTTTGTGGATATGGCCAACTTTCTTTTATGTTCCAATTGACCTTGCATCTACATTCAAGTCAACCAATCTAGTTCACCTTGTAACAGCATTCGTAGATGCTTTGATGAACAGTTCTGTTGTTTTATCAGCTAGGGCCATTGCTTTGATGTATCTTATTATAGCCGGTCTGTCTGTCTCTATTGGGATAGGAGTCTTACTTTATCAACAGGTTCAGTTGCTTTATAGTGGTCAGAATTATATTGATTCCCTTAAAGTCAGAGGTGATGGAGCTGTGGAAGGATCGCAATTCAAAAATGGCTGGGAAAATTTATTTAGAATCTTTGGAAGTCGGCATCCAATTTTTTGGTTGCTACCCAAGAAGTTTAAAAGCTCTTCACTCAGTAAAAAAAGCCATGAAAAATAAAATAAGTCAAATCCATCACTGTTTTTCGCATTGTCCTTCACCTCTGCAGATCGGAAGAGCACAAATAAGTCAAATCCATCACTGTTTTTCGCATTGTCCTTCACCTCTGCTTTGGCTAGGTTTCCTGATTATCAATGCATATGCATCATGTGTAAAGTCATAATTGAATTGCCCTCTGCAACTTTTCTTGATTGGGGTGCAGATACATATTTTACTGCATATGCAGGATGGGCAAATGGCAATTTGTAAACCATGGTGTTGGGACAGAGATCCTGCCTACACTGTATTCTTATCATATGCAGGCGCAATGATGCGCTTTATATGCTCCCAACAAAATTAGATCGAGAATCCATTATGCCAATCTTGTCCTTCGCAATTCTAGTATCTAGGAGGAGGTCTAGATGACAGCATCTATTGGTTATTGTTTCCAATACTGAAAGATTTTTGCTGAAAAAATTATATGCATGAATGGATATTGATGTTGCATTAGAGAATATCATTCTTCAGAATAGCAGCACAGGCATTTCAGTGAATTATTGGACAAGTTAAGAAAAATTGTAAATTGGCAATTTACATACTCAACTTTGACCCGAAGTGCCCACTTGTGTTGATCAGTGAAATATAAGATAGCCCTCTTTTGTTGATTATGATATAATAATATAAGATGTACCCTCTTTTGTTGATTATGATCTGATAACTTTATATATGTAAGTGTCGTTAATTAATAACGAATTAACACCGGTTATAAGTTATAAAGAAAGTAAAAGAATCAGGTAAAACGGGTTTAATTTGTATTGCAATTAAAAATTAAATTTGGAGTAAAAACATTAAAAAAAATTGATTTATATTGCAATCAAAAATTAAATTTGGAGTAAAAGCATTAAAAAACAATTAATTTATATTGCAATCAAAAATTAATTTTTTCATTATACATCTGACCATTCTAAATAATATAAGAAAACACTATAAATACAAATATAAAATATAAATACAAATATAAAATACAAATACAAAATGTTGTTATATGTTTTTAATAAATTTTAAAGTAATAAAAATCACCAAATTTAAGATATGCTATAAGAAAACATTATAAATACAAATACAAAATGTTGTTATATGTTTTATGTTTTTAATAAATTTTAAAGTAATAAAAATCACTAAATTTAAGATATGCTATAATTTAAGATATGCTATAATGCAAAATGTTGTTATATGTTTTATGTTTTTAATAAATTTTAAAGTAATAAAAATCACTAAATTTAAGATAGACTAAATTTAAGATAGGTTAGAATGTTTAGTAATTTTATAAAAGTAAATTTTTAAATTTTTAAATTATATGAAATTAAAAAATTACACCTCAAATAATGAATCATGATATTTTGAATTAAACAAAAATTAATTCAAGTGGCTGATTATTAACATAAATTAAAATTAAATTGATAAGGACTTTGCTATATCACTAGTTTATATGGAAGAACATTTAATTTTGCAAGTCAAGTAACTTAGCACTTCATTAAATTAATCAATTACTCACTAAAAAAGTTAGATGGAAAAATGAATCTTTTTGTTTCGATCTTAACATTGGTTTTTATATATGCTTTGAGGTTGAAGTAATTCAACATAGGAACTTTATTAAGTAAATATGTATTTATTGATAGCCATTGTTTAGAGAGAAGCAAGGTGCTCTACAACTTGAGTGGGGGAGAGGTTGGCTACTTTGCACAAACATGCATTTGTGCATATGTGTAATGCTTCTCTCGGTGAAGCAAGGTGTTCTACAACATGAATGCGGGAGATGTTGGTTACTTTGCACAAACATGCACTTGTGAATATGTGTAATGCTTTTCTCGGTGAAGCAAGGTGTTCTACAACATGAGAGGGGGAGATGTTGGTTACTTTGCACAAACATGTTAGTGGCACATATGTTGGCTATTTTGCATGTGCATATGTGTAACACTTGGTCTATTATATATCTACTTTGCATGTGCATATCTATGTAATGTTTAGTCTAATATATATCCATCTTAACCCTCGATGTATTAAGTGTGTAGAGGGATCAAAACCTCAAGTGCACTTAATTGATTGGGGTTAAGATAGGTCTATTCTAGTGTATGGTTTTGAGGGTTGGAAACCTTTGTTATAAGTTATACATTTAAATTGCATAAATTTGATATTGTCTAAATGCACTTGTTTAATTGTCTAAGTTCTAAGCATGTAGCATAAATGTAGCAAACAAGCTACTTAGCAAACATATGCAAAAACAAGTCTAGCGAATAAACAAGTGAAGAACCACCTACCAGTCAATGTAATGACAAGGGTTGTGCCAATGTACTCACAAACAAATGCACTAGAGGAGAAGTGAAATTTGTGGATGGAAGTGCTAGTAGGCCCTCAATAGTTCAAGACGGGGGACTTTTATATCCTCGTAGCAATGACCTTGGATGGAAACTAGGCAAGGAGTTTGGCTCTTGCAATCAAATCCTTATGTGAGTATGATAATAAGATGTCTACGAGCCAACTCAAAGTAAATAATGACGCTAACTAGAGTAATACAAACAACTAAGAGAAAGGATGTGTCAAACAAACATTTGACAACACTTCCTTAGAGAATCAAAGAGACAATATGTGATATTTGAAAGCCAAGCTTTTAGAAATCCAAAATTTGAAGATATTTGATAACTCTAAACAATATGTGGAACAAGGAGAGGTGGGAGAATTTATAGGGTCAGAGGAGAATGCCTATGCAATTCATGGATGCAACCATGGCTTCATCTCCCCTCTCTTGAAAGCAAAGTTAAAGAAAAAGCCAAAGCAAAACAAAATACTAAAATAGAGTGACACAGGTGTGTTAACTAAGTTTATTTTGGGATGATGTGTTAAATTCATGATATGTTGTGCTAATTTATTTATTCTACAATTTCTAGTTGTGCCAAAATTTTTAAGAAATACTACAAGAAACCACAGGTTACCACCATGGTGTAATCATGAAAATAATTTATGATACAAAAGAATTTAGTTAGGACAATGAGGTAGAAAGTGGATATTGAGCAAGGGTCTTAAGGGAAAACTAAGTTTGTTTTAAACAAAATTGTAAACAAGGGTCCAATAATAGAAGAGCTGAAAGAGGATTTGAAGAACCTAACATTTCAGTTAAACCAGAATAAGGGGAAGGAGAAGCGAGAAGATGTCTGGTGCACGTTATGCAGGGTAGAAGGACACCATACGAATGAATTTCCAACCTTTGCACAGTTTTTGGAAACATGGGTGCCAAACCCCTTGCCTATAGGAGTACCGTGGTGTGAAATTTGTAAGACACACGAGCATTATCCATATCATTGTCCTATGATGCAGAAGTATAAGACAATGCCACATTTTTTGTAAATCAGTGTGTCATGATGAAAAGGACTGCAGAACTCTCGAATTGATGAGAGAGAGAACTTCAAATACATATAGGGTGCAAGTAGAGATTATGATAGGGAAAGCCACACCACAATTCAATCCCACGCAACCACATTACAATAATTCAAAACCAAAGTATAATAACACACAGTATAACCAGATACCCCAATATAATACATCGCGCGGAGATAGAGGTGGATTCAGAGGTGTAGGACGGGGAAGAGGAGGATTTGGAAGAGATAGAGGGCCATTAGTCTGCCATAATTTTTAACAACTAGGACACTATGCAAGATATTGTGCACTTCCACCCACGACATGTATGTATTGTCTCACAACAGACCACGAGACATAAGACTGCCCGACATTATTGGGAAAAATACAAGAAAAAAGAAACCATAAAAATTCGAACATACAATGGATTTCTGCATAAGCCATGGATAATGGGAAGAACATCAACATAGTTAATTGAGGAGGTGCCAAGACAGGATCCAATGCAGTGAAAACAAATCCCTCTCAACACCAGTGGGTAAAGAAGAACACTGCGCTACATAAGAATTTTGACACGCAGAAAGAAAAGGAGACATTTAAGGAGGCCAGACAAGAGATTCTAAAGGAGAACATTGCATCTACATCAACCGTGCAACAAAATCATGATCAACCAATGTATGATATGCCACCTTCAATGGATCACACCAGCAAAGGACAACCTTTAGAGAAAGTAAGTACCCTAACGAATTTTCTGCAGTCATGTGTAAAGCTATTGAATGATCCATCATCTATTAGGGTCTTACACAACTTGCTAGAGAGATGCAATACAAAAGTAGAAGGGAAGTTAGAACACAAAACAACTAATCATCTCCATAGAAGAAGAAGAACAAGTAGTAAATTCAGGTTAAATGCCAACATTGGGGATTTCAATATGGGGGAATGTCATACTTGACTTAGGCTCTGAAGTGAATGTCTTACCAAAGAAAACATGGCAATGTATGGGGGAACCCATATTAGGGTATTCACCTGTTCAGTTGAAATTGGAAAATCAGCATAGAGTATTACCAATTGGAAGACTAAAAGGTGTGACAATGGACTTGGATGGAGTGCACACTGTAGCATATTTTGAAGTTATAGAAATAGTAGATGGTACAACACCCTACCCGACATTACTAGGATTGGACTGGGCATTTGATAACCAGGTTTTGATCAACCTGAAGTCATGGAAAATGATCTTTGAATCAGGCGAGTACAAAGTAATTGCACCATTGGACCCCTCAGAAGGAGAAAGGTATGTAGAGGTGACATGTTTAGACTTGGAAGAAATAAATCAGCTATATAGGACTACTTCATGAGAAGAAGATTATGTCAACCCAACTGCAGATGGGGTACTCAGTTGGAGAAGAATTACGTCATGTGCCTCATATTCAGATATAGGTCTAGAAAACTGACAACAAAGGCTACATGAAGTCTCCACAAGGAGGTGCACAAGAATAGAGTGTGCATTAAGGTGAGTCGGTACAAGGGTAAGGGAACCTCCCACTTTTCATGGTTTGAATGACCTAGAATAATTTTTTACAAACTATGAAGAAGAATTCTTGGAAAATCAGAGGTTTTTAGCCCTATATATTGCACTAAAGGAAACACCTGCAAGATGGTGGGGCGCGCACAAGGAAATGATTCAAGACTGGTATTAGTGTAAAAGGTTATTGTACATTAGATTTGGCATAGAACAGGGGAACAATACATTGTAGAAATATGATGGGAAAGGAAGACTAGTTGAGCACATAGAGAAATGCATAAATCAGTGGAGGCTAACACCACCAGAAGAATGGCCTCATTACTTTATTCATACATTGGAAAGGATACCAGTGAATTGGAACACTAAAAAATAACTGTGCAGAGGCACTACAGAATGGAAAATGTTACAAAAGAATTTTGTGATAACTTTCTCATTTGAGCATGAGAACCCTATGATCGATTCAACCCTGAATTTGATACAGAGAATGATATTTTTTGAGCAACCTGAGGTGGAAATTATGACGGAATATCAACAGAAAAACAGACAGATGGTCAAGTACTTACTCTCTTATTCTCATGTCACAGAAGAAACACCAGAAGAAGAAGATTCATGAAACATCCAGATAACACAGATTGAAGGTGAAAGAGAGGTGTACAGTCCATCATTGGAATCAAAAGCATTTGTTGCACCAATTAAGGTCAAGAAATTCAACATTGGGACATAAGAAAACCCTAAGATGGAAAGTATTGGAGACTATTAGGATGAGAAGACACTAGAGAGGATAACAGAATCACTGTGCGAATACAGTGACCTATTTCCAACAATGGTTACAAAGATGAAAGGAATAGCAGGTGAGTTGGGAGAGATGAAGATACCCCTAAAACTAGATGCAAGACTAGTCAAACACAGACCTTACAGGATGAATCCAATTTATAATAAAAAAGCAAAAGCATAACTAGATAGAATGTTAGAAGCTGCCATCATAGAGCCAGTGGAAGAATCCAAATGGATCAGTCCCATGGTGTTCTAGGAAAAGAAACAAGGGGGAATGATAATTTTTGTAGATTTAAAGAAATTGAATGATGCTTGCTTACATGATCCTTTCCCTACCCCTTTTACAGATGAGCTTTTAGAGAATGTGGGAGGCCATGAAGAATATTTGTTCACAGATGGAATATCAGGTTATCATCATATTAAAATAGCTCCAGAGGATAGGCATAAGACTACATTTTCTACAGAATGGGGATCATATCATTATACAAATATTCCCTTTGGACTGAAGAATGCACCAGCTATCTTTTCAAGGGTGGTAGTAGTTGCTTTTAATGATTTCATACATAAGTTCTTAGAAGTATATTTGGATGGCTATATTGTTTTCAGTCTATTGAAAGATCATGTAGAAGTATTAAGACTAATGTTGGAAAGGTGTAAACAATGTCAGGTCTCATTTAACATCAAGAAATATATTTTCAGCACACCTTTTGGGATATTGTTAGGACATGTGGTATGCATACATGGTTTACTGGTTGACTCTGCTAATATTGTTGTACTTGTAAACTTACCACCACTAAAGTCAATGTGCCAGTTAAGAGCCACACTTGGACATATAGGGTACGTTGGGAAGTTTATCAAGGGGTATGCACATATCACTGCACCAATGGAAAAGTTGTTGAAGAAGGAAACCAAATTTCAGTGGAACAAGGATTGTCATCATGTATTGGATACTTTGAAGGAAAATAAGGTGACAACACCTATTTTAGTGTTTCCAGATTGGGAAAAAATATTTCATTTTCATGTATATGCATCGGTAATAGCACTTGGAGAAATCTTGGCGTAGCCAGGAGCAGGTGACCTAGATCACCCTATATCCTTTGACAACATGAAGCTATATGAATCAAAGCAGAATTACAACACAACGGAAAGAGAAGGTCTAGCCATGGTGTATGCACTGCAGAAATTTAGACACTACTTATTGGGCAATCACTTTAAAATGTTCATAGATCATTATGCCCTCATATATTTATTAAAAAATCCAGTGTTATGAGGGAGGATCTGTAGATGGCTATTATTTTTTTAGAAGTTTGATTTTGAAGTAATAGTTAAACTAGGGAAATTAAATGCAGGACCAGATCACTTATCAAGGATAACCAATGGAAAAGAACCTACTAACTTGGAAGAAAACTTCCCTAATGCACAATTATTTTTAGTACAGATAGCAGATGAGTAATTTGTTGATATCATTGAATTCTTGTGCACAGGAGTTGCGCCAAAGGATTTTAGTACCACACAGAAGAAAAACCCAGTAGTTAGAGTTGTAGACTATCAATTGATTGTAGGACATTTATACAAGTTGGGCGCATACAACATATTGAGAAGGTGTGTGATGGATCATGAATGACCCATTGTTCTAGCAAAAGCTCATGAAGGTATAGTTGGGGGACACTATGAAGGAAGGGCTACTGTGCAGAAGGTATTGCACGCAGGTTTATGGTGGCCAACAGTTCATAAGGATGAAAAATAATATTGTAAAATCTGTGATGTCTGTCAGAGAGTTGGAAAACCCAATAGGAGGAATGAGATGCCCCTAAGGCCCCAAGTAAGGCTTCAGGTATTTTACAAGTGGGCAATAGATTTTTTAGGACCTATTAATCCACTAGTAAGAAGGTCAAGAGAAAGATACATCATTATTGCGACAAAGTATTTAACCAGATGGGTAGAAGGAGCATCAGTAAAGGATTGCAACGTAGAGCCAACAATGCACTTCTTATTTGAGTAGGTGATTACAATATTTAGATGTCACAGGATTTTGATGAGCGACCAAGGCACACATTTTATTAATAGTACCATGAAGGATAGGATTGAGGAATTTGAAGTCTATCACCAGAAGAGTACACCATATCATCTTCAGTCCAATGGGACAGTAGAAGCATTCAACGATATTTTCGAGAATTCCTTGACAAAGATTTGTAATGGTAATAGAGATGATTGAAATTTAAAGATACTAGCAGTAGTATGGGCATACATGACTACATGAAAGAAGTTGACATGACATACACCATTCATATTGGTGTATGGACATGAAGCAATGGTTCCATTAGAATGTTTGGTACCCATTATGCACGTTGCAATAATCAAAAATATGATATAAAAAGGCGCAATACAAGAAAGGTTAAGTCAACTTATGGAACTTGAAGAAAACAAAATTCTGGCAGGATTCCACCAAGAGGTGCAGAAAGCAAGGGACAAAGCCTGGCATGAAAGAGATTCCACCAAGAGGTGCAGAAAGCAAGGGACAAAGCCTGGCATGAAAGAAACATAAAGAAGAAGAACTTTAAGTAGGGAGATCTAGTTCTCCTCTATGACAAAAAATATTTGCAACATCTAGGTAAGTTCATAATGCATTGGCTAGGGCCATGTGAAGTGAAGTATGTCAAAGATGGAGGATTTGTGCAGCTAAAGGACTTGACAGGAAAAGAAATGCAACGTCTGGTGAATGGTAGTCAGTTGAAACTATATAGGGACATCCGACCTACTAACTCTCAGTAGTTGTAGCATAGTGAGGAAGCCTTGTGTATAGTGTACTATAGTAGAAGTTAGGAAAGAA
>CBVK0102222514.1:0-11716 GCA_900067695.1 Picea abies
TTTCAAGCCCTGACTCAAGCTCTTGGACCTTTCCTACAAACCGTGCGATAACAGGCCCTCAAGGGCCATGCTCAAGTCAATCTGCTCTCGTACTCCATGTCTAGGACCATGTGGACCTCGAGACATGATCTCCTAGTTATCCCTAGATATCGGGGATAACAGCAACAACAAGTACGCCCTCCAGGGGTTCATAAGTCATAGGGATCATAGCATGTAAATCACATCCAATAATTAAATTACCCAAACATGTGCATCAAACGCCCCTTAACCCCAAACAAATGCTCAAAGACGTTATGCAATTTGACAAGTTAGGTTTGGAGAGGGTCTCACGCTGTCCTATTGGGCTAACCTCTCTTAAGTTTGGGGTGTTTCCCAGGTAGAGTCTAGTCCAAGTCATGTTAGTGTATGAGGTGGCATGGGGTAAATATTTGGGCATGGGATGCATGTGATAACAGGGAAATGTAGAGTCTTACCTGTGGGTGCCTTTGTGGAGGGTGAGATGAACCTTGTCATGGATGCAATTGTTTCCTAGCCCATTCATTGCCATTTATTCTTTTATTTCTCTTGATCTTTTTCTTTTGTGCTACAAGGGAATAGTTGAGGGCCACTGTTCTGACTTGATGACCAAAGGTGACAGCATTATCCACAAACATTTGATGGAAATGAAAAGGTTGGCTCGTAATGAGACTCCCTTTCTCTTGGCTATGCCACCAAGAGTCACTACCTTGGTTTGGTGATCAGATAGGTGGTAATGTCATACCGCTACACGCCCATGGTCATAATAGACCGGCTCGTGATGAGACCTCCTATCCATCAACTAGTACCTTGAGTGTTTATGTTATCTTGTGGGTCCCCTTTTCTTACTGAGAATCCTTTCACTGCTTTCTCGGGGATCCTCAGGCGAAGCATCTTGAAGGTTTCAGATTTGGCTTTTAACTCTTGCCATCTACTTTTACCCTCTGGGCCTTTAGCCCCTTCTTCCCACGAGGTAAGGTACAACCTTTCCTAGTGTAGCCAATCCCAATGCCCAAAAAGGAAAGGGGCGATGGAAGGAATAAAGATGGAAAGTGGTAAGTATGGAGGGAACAGACGATGACTCTTCAAAGATCCACCCAGTAGCAACCCATCCTAAAGGGAAAACAACTTACTAGGGCACTGTGTCAACCTTCCAGGTTTGAACGAGGCAAAGAGCATAATTTCCAAGCAAATGTCATGAAATGAAGAAGGATTCAATACAACATGTTCAAGTGCTTCAAAAATCAGAGTGATACATAGTACATACCATGATACTCAAACTCATTACCTCATGGAGCAAGACTCACTGCTACTTCAGGACCAAGCTGGTGTGATGGATGCTGCTCCTGGTGATATGTGGACTACTCTTGAAGAAAAGAGGGGTCCTCCGGGACTATGCTTTGGTCGTTCGGCTCTTGACACTCCATGTCTGGAACCTGTGGGCCTTGAGACACGATCTTCTTAGTTATCCCTAGGCTAGGGGATAACATCTGGCTCCAACCGGGGGACATGTGCTCACCGTAGGGCGCATGAGAACTTCAACATCTCTGGTATGACCTATGCCTACTAAATCTCAACAAAAGATATTAGTAATATCTAGGGTGGTGATATCACCCCTTGTCCATATATGATATAAAAATCGAAATAAAAATTTATAATCATGAGCATACATATATACAAGTGAGACAAGACAATACAATGCAACTACAACCATGCTAACATGATATGCAATGGTATGTACAATGGATGCAAATGCATACCTACCTCACTTACCTATTGGTTGAATGCTAGGTGTAGTCATATAACCAGTGAAACCATCCCAAAAATCTCTCATAACACCTGCCTCTATGCTTCATCATAAACCAAAACAATGATAAGTTAAACACAAAAATAACATGAGTTAGAGCATGTATCATATTGTAGGAAATCGTAAAGTCTAGCTCATGGAGTCAGGAGGGAGGGACAAAATTATGCCAAGTTACACTTCTAGGAAAGTGCTCAATCCATCTCAAAAAAGGATCATGAAAAGTCAAAGACTCAAAAGACTGACTCAAAGAGTCTGAAGGTTGGCTAGCTTGGACGTCATCACATCCTGAGGTTTGAGAAGGGACTAGCAAGAACCTAGAGGATGGTTGACAACTTCTTAAAGGGGAGAGTTGAACGATTGAGATAATAAGCTGCTTCTTAAGGCATTCGACCTACCCTTGAATTCTAAAAGAAGGCTCTGCCTTAGAGAAAACTTGGTACAAGAGACATGTTCCCCAACTATATCCTTAGTGACATAAGGAGGTAAAGTAATCAGAGAGAGCTGAACAACCTTGTTACAAGTACCTTGCTTCAGGCAAGCAACGTCCTCACCCTTATCAAGATTTGAGCACAACAGTGGTTGATAATCTTCTGCATAGAATAAATCCAAGTGCTCAAAGGAATACTCATCAAAATTCTCAAGGTATGATCGGAAATTATCATGAGAACATTGCACTAGGTCATCCTTGGGTGTTTGGAAAATATCTATAACCATACCATCTCCTTGTTGCCACATGTCATAATTATTAGTAACATCATACGATAGTTGTAAAGGCAACATTTGGAGATGTCTTTCCATATCATAAATGGGATCTTTATTAGAACCAGCCACATCCCATTTGCGTCTTCCAACATGTATGAACACATCAATATTATCAACCATGCCATTACCTTTATAATAACATGAAGGGTTTAGTACATCCAAGGATTCCCTATCCAAGGATTCCCTTACTTCTTCACCTTTTGAATCATAGAATAGGGTATCATCAAAAATTTGAAAAGGAAAATGATTAACCTCATTCTTTTCTTCTTGTGTAGGAGGTATAGGATCATGGATGGCTTCATCAGAGGGAGGAGTACACATTAACACTTCATCATCATGTTTGATATCATCCGGCTCTTGCTCTTCAACCAGGTCCTCATTATCTTCAATAGAATCATGAGTAAATTCTTGCTCTTACTCATGGGATTGGTAACCTCCTTCATAAATCTCTTCTTTTGTATCAGAGAGTTCCTGGCATTGAGCATGGCATGCACCCCTAAGATCTTCTACAATCTTAGTGGTGAATCCTTCGTCCTCTAGGGCTATTTCGAGATTTTGAAGGGCATCCTCATAAGTCTGGCACTGTGGTTTTGCGAACTCAAGAAACCTATTGACGAGATCTATGAAAGAGGATATACCCTTTTCTTCGCAACAACCCTTGATCCATTCTTGTACAAATGATGGCAAGGAAATTATGAACAATTTTATCAGGACATCCTCCCCTTTAAATTCTATTTCACTTATATACTTCAAGAATTCTACAATGTGAGTAATTGGGAGGCCTTTAAATCTTGGACAGTTTTTCAACCATTTTATATCAAAATAATGTGGGTATCCTTGAAAAATTTCAAAATCAATAGATGGATACTTGCTCCCAGGGTGCCATGATCCCATATCTTGGAAATATCACAAATTTGAGAGTAAGGTGGTACCTTGGAAAAGGTCAGTGGAGCCGCCAGATAACCTCTTAAGGATTATCAAAGGGAGTGAGGGAATCACCCTTAGTGGAGTCCCCAGGTAAGCTTTGTAAGATGAAGGCTTTGAGGGAAAGGCTTACCAAAAAAGTGTCATTGAGGAATATTGACTCAGTGTTCCTCGACAACGGCGCCAAAAATGTTATCGCACAATCTATACTTGCCCAAAGCCTAAAGGCAAGTAGGCCTAGATTGACGTAACATGGAGGTAGTCCTATCACTGTCACCCCAATAGGATACTCTTTCTATTTAGGAGGAGAAAATACTCACTCCAAGGGAGACGCTCCAAGACCTAGTTGGTTGATGAAGGGTAAAAAGACCAAGTAAAAACCCACCCCTCTCTCTAGGTCACTCAAGGAAAGAAGTCACTTGGTGTGGTTTAAAGGGTCAAAGAGAAAGCTTAAGGTGAATGGTACCTGCCCTTTACCAATGAAACAACAAACGTTAGCAATAACCAATGATATCAATGTTTCAAATTAGTGACTTCAAGATAGAAATATGCTACTAAAACAGTCTTATGTATAGACAAAAGATAAAATGTATAGCAGCAGCAATATGTCTAGAAATTGCAAGTTATGATGACAAAAAATGATATAAAGACTTTGCAATTTGATAGTACTTTGTCACTTACAATTTCAAGATTAAAACCAGTCAATAAGTGACTTGAATGGGCTGTCAAAACACTTGTAACAGCAGTAAAATAATTAATGATGACAGCAGCAAAACTACTTCAGAAAAGTACTTAAGTTAGGCAATTAAACAAACACTTTAGCATATATTGATAGTAGCTTGCTTAGTACAAGTGCTGGGTGGTCTTATGGACGATTTAAGGGCTGTTAGGGGTTGCAATGATGGCTGTAACAGTGGTTACAACAGCAGCAACAGACTTCAGCAACTTCCGTGTTTTGCACTTAGAATAATAGCAAAGGGAAGACTAGAGCCTTAGGGTGATAGCACCTAGACTAGTGCAAAATATCTGGGTAAGTTTTGGAGGTTAGTATGCTGATATAAGCTGCAAATGATAGCTGTAGCAGTGATTATGGCAGCAGCAGCAGTGTGGCTGTTAGTGTTTCTAAGCTGCAAATGATAGCTGTAGCAGTGATTCTGGCAGCAGCAGCAGTGTGGCTGTTCCTTTTGAGTGATCTAGAGAGGGGTGGGTTTTACCTTTGTCTTATCTACCTTCATCAACCAACTAGGTCTTGGGACGTCTCCCTTGGAGTGAGTTTCTTCTCCTCCTAAATAGAAAGAGGTATCCTATTGGGGTTACAGTGATAGTACTACCTCTGTGTTACGTCAATCTAGGCCTACTTGCCTTTAGGCTTTAGGCAAGTATAGATTGTGCAATAACAAAGCCCATTTAGGGTTTCTAGAATCTTATTTTTTCTTTCATTTTTCTTTTCAATGAAAATGAATTAAAGGACAATTTCTGGAAATGAATTAGGTCTCGTTAAATTTTTTAAATCTTAAGATAGCGGTTTTTTAGGGGGGGGCCCACACAGTCCCAAACAAATTTTTTCAGGCCTGATACGTGTGGGCTTAGGCCCAAAACGCGGTGGACAAAACCCAAAATGTTTTAGTTCGCATTTCCAAATTGGAAAAATTTATGTGAACCATTTTAGGTCATTTCCGATGCATTGAGATGTGTTTCAGTACCTGAAACATTTCCGGATATTTAAGCACAGGGTGGTGGAGTTTCCTGCAACTTAAGGATACATGTATGTGTGTGATTTATGTTTGTATGCCATCTTTATATGAAAATGGTGTTTCCGTAAGATAAGACAGCCCTTTGTTATGCTATTCCAATGGATGAAAAACTTGGGTTTTATGATTCTGCATTTTATGTGCATGCATAGTTTTGTAGTAGTACATTTACACTTTTCATATGGAAAGAAAGGATTTTATTTGTAGGATAGATTGTTTTCAAGAAGTTCATGGGTAAAGTAGTGAGGTGACTATACGCATCCTATGCCAAGTATTAGTAGTCATATGTGCTTGGTTTGCCCTGATGGAGATGGTATTATCTGTATGGACATAGAATTAGTAGACAGCTGCTTATCATGGAAGATGCTACATGCAAACTAGTTGGTGGGAGCTAAAATGTCCCAGAATGGTATAGGTAACGTTGGATGCTTTTGCAAAAGCATCTTGTCTAGTTGCATAGAATCATAGGCTGCCCTAGTTGAGGCTTCATATTGTTACTATTATATACACCTACAATATGATAAATAAATAATCAATATTATAATACTTATATCTTTAAAGTTTTAAACACATATGAACCTATATGTTTTAAGGATTACATCCCTATCTATATGCTTGCACATGTTTTTTTTCCAAGGAAAATCTCATGGGGAAACCTAGGGAATGCTTCCCCACATTCGTGGATGGCTTCCTTAGTAAACCCGTCGGCGTAGACTAGTGCACCTCACCTAGGGGGATTCAAACTAGGCACTTGTTGGCATGGAACTAGCCCAATGCTCAACAACATTGGCAGCAACCTGTTGAGCTAACCCCTTGGGCTCAACTTGCACACACACACACACACACCCCATTGAATGAACTGTATAATCATTATCTTATCAGTTATTCAGTATTTATTGTTTTACTAGTATGGTTACTTGAGTTCTCATGAATACTTGCATGTCACAACTGAAAGGCTTGTTACAAGTGGTATTAGAGCTTTACGCTCTTCATCTTGTGGCCATGTTTCTCTTGGCGAGTAGTCAGTATGATTTGCCTATTTCATGTATGTTCATGATCTATCAATTCACTTGTCTTATTGCAATTTTATAATCATTATTTGTATCTATGTTTGTATTTTTGCTATCCTCTTTGTTGTTCCTGAACATATGGGGTCTCTCCAATGGTCTTTAACTATTGTCTTCTAGTCCCAATTGCCAATGCTTGGCATAACATAGATTAATGTTGATTTTGTCTTTAGGCATGGTTTTGTTATTGTCCAAACCAGTGTTGCCAATATTGTGAGAATATTGACAACGTCGTGATATTTTCGGAGAGATGATAATTTCGGGCAAAAAAAAATATTGCGATATTCTCTTAAATCTTGTGATAATATTGCGCCAAAATCAAAATAATCGCCAAGCCCATCGAGAAGCCAATAATATAACCATTTTTTTGGTTTTCCTCTAGAGAACATTAAAGTCCAACACCAGATGTAAGTTTTAAACCTTTACAGTAAAGCAATGCACACAGGTTCTTAATAAACATGAAAGTAAACAATAGCATTCACACATAATACTCAAAGATTTAACTTGGAAACCATTAACTGGGAAAACCAACAAATGTTTAGAGCTGCATCTCTAACTCTCATTGTTATTAATTTCACCATTTACAATACAATATATAAGATCCCATGGCATCCTAAACCCTAATCTGTTTACCCGGATTAGATTCCTTGACCGGAATTACATTACAATGGGCTGAAATATCATTGGCCGAAAAACACCAAAAACAAGCCAAAAATGGACCAAAAACAGCCCCAATTTTTTTTTCGGGGGCTTCACCCTTGAACCCCTGGGCAAGGGGGGCCTGTTTGCTCCCCCTTGCTCCCAGTGCATGGGGTTAATTGTGCAAAGAATATGATACATACCCAACACCAGCCCCAAGGTCCTCTCTCTCTAGAGGAAAAGCCATTACCAGAGCCATTACCTTTGCTTTTAAAAGGGGCAGAGGGAATCACTAGTTTATTTATCTGATTTCATTGTAGATAATTCATGATGACGAGATACATTTATTGTATTTTTTGATGATATTTTAGGGCTTTGGAGTCGGAACTTAGGACATGATTCAGTGTTGATGTGTGATGTGTCACTAGACATCTTAGACATTTTATATATCAGTTTTCTTTTCATATTTATGTGGCAATGCATTTATTTGATGTGGTTGTTGCTTTAGATGTTTAAAAAATTGAAAAAAAAAATATTTTTGTATTTTTTTTTTTTAATTTTGCTGATATTTTCCCCGATGTTGCCAATATTTTCTTTTCCGGAGCCTCGGTGATATTTTTTCTGACATGATGTTTGCTACACTGGTCCAGACAAGGTAATGTAAAAACAAGGTTGTTCCCATGGTAACCTTGTTATTCATCCAACTTGAAATGGTTTTGATATCTTTTATCTAGTTTTGATTTTTCTGGATATGATATGGAAGCCTGAAAGCAACCCTCTAAGCATCGAGGACTATCTTTTATACAGTTTCTTTCAATGTTGTCACCATTTTGGCACCCAGATAGCAGCTCTAGATTGATGAATTATGATCTAACTATTAGACATCTAGAAAAGGAAGCTATTTCAATAAAAGCATCTAGTAAGTTGTTTTACTAAGTTGTATTTTCCTCATATATCCAATGGCTCTATAACATTTATTATCAATAAAGTCAAATCATATAGGCGGTTTTCACATCAAACTCTTTTGGGGATTAGATTTAGAGAATTAACATATGCCCATCATTTCCATTTTTTACAGGATGGTTCCTACTCTAGAGGCCCGTTGATGTTGCAGGTTGGAGGATCAGCAGATGATTCAAGTTACTACCTCTCTCCAACATACAAGATAGAACAAGTAATTCTCTTATTTAGCATTTACCCTTGAAAAACGCTGGGATGCTTTTGCTTTTTCTGTTGTGTTTTCAGTGGATAACTTGAATACTGAAATGGACATATGGCATTCTTATGTAGATTATTTAGGTTTTTTAAAGGAAAATTGATACTGTTTACTTTCATGGGAAAACTTCCTTGTTCCATTAATCCCCTTTCGGACACCATTTTGAATTAGAAACTAAAAACACTGGATATCTCATGTGTGTGTAAATTTTGTCTCCTTCAACTGGTCAGATCTGGAAAAACTTTTAGTTTCATGGTTATTCAAATATACCATTGTAGGTTGTAGCGAAATTCAAAGACAGATTTGCTCATTACAATATTGTGACACTAAAGAAATTTTGTAAATTGACATCTTCATAAAATTTGTTGTGTATTTAATTTGCCATACTAAGCATTCCCTTACTGTATTCCTTCCCGAAAGCAGTGCTTGGTGAGAGGCTGTCACAAGAGGCTGCGCCTTGTGCACACTATTGCACTAAGGGAAGGTGGTACTGAAGTGCAGCTTATGAGACTGGCTGTTTACAAAGAACAATGGATAGGACCAAGCCATTTAGAATATATGAGGTAAATATTCATATTAATTCAGATTAGGCCCAGGGAAATTACAATAGAGGGTGCATCTAATTATCATGTTTTATAGGCTCAATCAAGATGGATTCTTAATTTGTTTTGCAGGAAGCTTCCCACTTTAGCATTTTTGTTCAAGTTTACTATTTTCCAATTCTAATTCTTGTCTTATACAGAGGCAAGTTGTGTAAGTAGAAGACAAGAATTAATAACTGCGAGAATGCTACATTATATGATATATCTTCTATTTCTTGTTTTCTTTTTCTCGCAGTGAGACAGGAGAAACCCTATTAGAGCCAATCTCGCAGCAAAGACGGATTTCACCATCAGAGCTTGTTGGAACATGGAAGGTGTTTGAAATCAGCGCTACTGCTATCTTAGAAGATTTGGACGAAAACACACCTGAAAAGAGGCCGCCATTTGTGTACCTGTGCATGGAGACTCTAAAGAGGAGGAATCTTCCTGACGTTCCTGAGCATTTTGCTGATGAAGACACCTTAGACATGCAAGATATTACAGTTCTTTGGTTGCCTGGTCAAATTACGGCATATGTTGACACAAAAGAAGATGGTGTTCTGAGTATAGGCGTTGGATGGTATTCTGATGATGGCACAAACCTTGTCATGGAGAGGGACTATGGTGCTGATGGGAAGCTGCTAGAGGTTCGCTCTAAAACTGAAGTCAAGAGGAGGTGGTGAGGAGGTGGTTAGGTGACTAAATGTAATACACAATGACACTTCTGGTAATAAATAATGTTTCACAAATTGCAAAGACTTTCCCTGTGAGTAAGATGTATAGAATACAGCCTGAGAGCGGGGCATAATGTACTGAAAAATAAGGTTGGCATACTCACAAAAAATAAAATCATGTATAGATGCTTTACTTGCAGAATATAGTGAATCGTATTTTACATGTTTTTCCTTTTTGGAAAATTCATAATCTAATTGAAATTCTTAAAACTTTTCCATCACTTGAAATGTCACAATTCATAACCTGCTTGCAGTTTGCAATAAAACAAATCACTACTGGCAGCTTAGTCATACAAAACCTAGAGGTGGATAATATTTTTGCCTATGTTGGAAATATTGGAGAACTAACACGACAACCATTTAATTTCAATTGTCTTTTGTCTGTTGAGGGGTAACCTGATAAAACAAGAAAATGTAAGCATGGAAAATAGACACTTGTGGAATGTGTTTCCTTTCCAAGTCAGAGGTAGTACGTTCAGCAGTGGTGTTTAGCCTCTTCGGGGTCAGATCATAAATCCAAGGATGTCACCAAGATAGGGGTCTGCGTTTATTCAATCCATTATTCAGTAAATCCCATGGTAAGGGTATGATTTGACATGTTTATTTGGATAAATCATTTGTTAGAAGTTTAGTTCAGTTTCAGCTTTTCTATCTAAGAATGTGTAAGAAATGAAAAATAAGGATGAAATTATATTAATGTCCACTCATGACCGAAAAAGGTCAATGAGACTCGAATACAGTCAATACAAATAGCAAAATATGAAGTGCCTAGCACATCTTCAAAAAAGTAACCAATCTAGGCTAACAACAATGCAGGGAGATAATAAAAGGGAAAAATAGAAGAGAAATAAGAGTAATATAAACACTGATACATATTCTCTCCCAAAGCTTGGAAGGGAATACTTTCCCTTGGACTTTCCCAAAACATCAATTCTATAGAGGAATATTTACTAAAGTTTGCAGGGGAGAGCACTGATTTGTTACGAGGATAGCTCCATTCTCTTGAAAATCAATGTCTTCAAAATACTAAATACATCACGCCATCCAATTTTCTGAAATATTAATGTAAAAGATTGTGAGATATCCTTTTTAGTAAAATAAGTTGTCTCTACAAATTCTTGTTTCTTGAACTTCATATATTTTCAAAAGGAAGAAAACCCTGTGTAAAATAATCGTTTCCAGTTGACACATATTCTAGTCAATTCGCAAAGTTTTGCAACAAGTACGTAAACCTAATTCTATACTTAAAGGGACAACCACCTGAGCCACTTGACGTCAGCATTGATTTCTTATATAGGATCCTAATGGGTCTACGGGATAATGTGCACCAGAGTAATAAGGATGTGCTTAGTCATGACATTCCTATTTATTATGATGATCTGTTCATGTCTGCTTTATGTCTATCTTTGCTTATCACCTGGTGATTATGGTTATGATGATTTCATGTTGATGATGACACCGGTTGCAACTTCTTGTTCATGATGATGATTATATACAATTGTCACTGCACTCTGATTTGGTACAGGGCCCCTACATATAGATGTGAAAATTAATGCATTGATAATGGCAATATTTCTTGGTTATGTTGAGCAGTGGTAACATAGTATGGTTATATTGACAATGGCTTGATGGTTTATTATGGTTTGCTTGCCTCCATCTTTACTTAGATTATGATATGGTGTACCTATAAAACAAATGGTTAGTTGATTTGATGAAATGGTGTGTGCACTAGTTTTCTATGCTACAACTATGTTGAAGATCATATAAGCGCAAGGCCTAAATGATTTCAAGTATATACTTGTAAAATGGCCAGGTTCAAGACCTAGATTCTTGACCCTGCCTCTATAATGTAATGTCCCCACTTTGGGACATCATCACAGTGCAGAGGTTTATGATGACCAGAGTAGCTAGATGGGTGTTATAGCAAGTACAAGGGTTATTGAAAGGCATTGTGTGGTCCAGCTTGCATTTCTCATCATATCTCATCATTATGAGCCATTCCGCACAAGTTGGCTTTGGTTTCGTTGCATTCTGATGATTTCCACGATTTTGATTATTTTGAGCTATAAGTCAATTAAATTCACTGAAGAGGTCATTTTGGGCACATTACTTGGAGGAACCTCTCAGTGTAATAGCTCATTGGAATCGAGAGGAGCAACACTACAGGATGAGATGGCTAGAAGTGACTTTCAGTGGCCAGGGAAGCCACAAAGAGAGATA
>CBVK0102222528.1:0-11439 GCA_900067695.1 Picea abies
TAAAACCCATTTTAAGATCTTTTTTGATTTTAGAACTTTTAAATACCGCTTTATATGTCTTTGATTGCACTAAGTAATAATATGGTTCTCAATATTTCACTTATGTGAATTTTTTGTTTGGAATTTGATTTAGGTGATTGGAACCTTTTGGTATTGTTTTTTATTCAACTTGAAAATCAAGGCACTTTAACCCTCTCTAATTGAGCTTCGAGTGATTGTAACTTTTCACCAATTTTTCACCCATATCTATTTTAATAGGTTCTTGTTTATATGCTTCTACCCTCATGCCCTTGTCTCAATGGGTATTGCTACTATAAACTGTTGATGTTTTGTAGTATCGGCCAGGTATTCTCACATTGGCCTTCGTGTCGGGCATGTGAGAACTTTTGTTGGCACAAACATTGCATTTTTTGTTTTGGTGAAAACCCCTTTGGATTGGTGTTGGGGCTTCACACCCACATGGGTGATTAAACAATTCTAATTTAATGTTGAGTTTAGAAGGGGTTCCTAACTTACTCATTAGACTCCTATAAAAGGAGAGGCAATGTGAGGAGACACTTGGACGTCTTATTGTGACATTATGGAGTTAACATTGTTAGATTTTCATTAACTTTATAGAGCAATAGGTTTACCAGTGTATTTAGATCTTATTTAACGTTTAACAACCATATATCAAATACTGAAGAAATAAGAGTAGCATAAACAATCACAAGAAGACACAGAGAGTTATCTTGGGAAAATCCCAAACCCGGGGAAAAACCCAACCAACCTTTCTTAGATAGATTCTGTCATTAATATAATCCAACAATGAACCAGCTCTCAAGAGCAAACTGATAAAGAAGAAACCCTAGTACAAAGTTAGTATACCATACAACTGCAACAGTATCAGCATACATAGTAGTGCATCTCTTCCGAGGGAGAGTGCACAAGAGAAATTACCACCAAGATGTAAAATTTCAGACCCCACTCAGTTTCAAGTCTCGCTGATTTTTCAGCCAATGTTTAATGTCCAAACCCAGTTTTATGACAGGCAATTAAACTCGACATAAAATAAACATGAAGATTTTGAACATCTTTTAACACATAAATAAAAACATATTAGCAGCACATATGTTTCATTTGAAATAATTCATTTTTCACTTTATTAATTCCTGTGGGCCGACTTCTTATCTAGAGGCTTCTATTTTCACTTTATTCTTTTCATGTGGGCTGACTTCTCTTCTGAGGTGTTCTTCTTTTGTTCAATGGTCTTCCTTTGACTTCTGGAATCTTCTTCTCTTCTAAGAAAGGTTTTCTAAGAGGAAAATACCTCCCACAACTACCAAAACATCAACACTCCCTCTTAGCTAGGGAGGTATCTTTCCACGATGTTTTCTTCTGGTAGTCCACCGACTACTCTGCAATCATCTAGGAGCCCCACGGCTACCACCATGCCATCAATAGCTCCATCTTCTGCCATAGTCTATATGACTATGCTGCAATCAACTAGTAGCACTAAGCTACTACCATGCTCTCCAACAATCAACTAGCAGCATAAAGCTGCCACCATGCTGTCACAACTACATAACAATCAACTAGTAGCACTAAGCTAAGCTACTACCATGCTATCCTGTAATCTCTCATGACTATTCAACAATCAACTAGTAGCACTAACTACTACCATGCCATCAACCATAGTCATGATCTACAATCCACTAGTAGTCGTAAGGCTACTACCATGCAGTCCAATAGTCTCCATAACTATGTAGCAATCAACTAGTAGCACTAAGCTACTACCATGCCATCAACCATAGTTATGATTTCTGTGACTATGCAACAATCAACAAGTAGCACACAACTACTATCATGCCATCAACCATAGTCCCAAACTCTATGACTATGCAACAATCTACTAGTAGCACACAACTACTACCATGCCATCAACTATAGTCATATCCTACAATCAACTGGTGGCTACAAATGCTACCACCATGTAGCTCTACAATCTTTATGATTATGCGACAATAAACTAGTAGCACACATCTACTACCATGCCATCAGCCATAATCATAGTCTGCAGTACCTATGACTATGCAACAATCAACTAGTAGCACACAACTACTACCATGCCATCGACCATAGTCATAGGCGATCATCTCTATAACTATGCAACAATCAACTAGTAGCACACAACTACTACCATGCCATCAACCATAGTTATAGTCTCATCTAGTAGCACGAAGCTACTCCCATAGTCCTCATCTAGTAGCACGAAGCTACTCCCATAGTCTCCATGACTATGCTATGATGTTTCTCCTCTCCTAGCATTCCCATTCAGTCCCATCCACTGGGCAAGACTACTACATTACTCCCTCAGTCGCTCCACATGACTGATCTGAGAAACCCTTGTCCAAAGGGAAGCCTGCTAGAAGAGAAACATCACACCTCCCTCTCAATGAGGGTGGACATTTTGCATCACACCAAGCTTATCTATGAAGTAATCATACTTCACTCTAGATAGAGGCTTGGTGAGAATGTCCTCTATTTGCTCATCTGTGGATATGTATCGGAGCTTCACAACTCCTCTCTGCACCATGCCTTGGATGAAATGTTATTTGATCTCCAACTCTAGATCAAATAACCTTGCAAGCAACTTCCGAAGCCACATTGCTTCATGGCTTGCAACACTGGCTGNNNNAAGCAACTTCCGAAGCCACATTGCTTCATGGCTTGCAACACTGGCTGCTATATACTCTGCCTCTGCTGTATTGAGTGCCATTGACGTTTGAAGCAACATCCTGATGTGCTTTTCTTGTCCACTGCACTCCCCACCCAGTCAGAGTTTGTATAACCTTGCAGCTTCACTTCTCCATCCGAGACATATGTAAGTCCATATCCAACCGTACCATGCAGGTACCTCAACACATGCTTTGCTGCTATTCAATGTACATGTCTAGGCTCAACCATGTACTGACTCAAGGTGTTCATTGCAAAGCATATGTTTGGCCTGGTGTTAACTAGGTACATCAAGGATCCGATCAACTATCACTACATCGTGGGATCCACCAAATCTGAAGATGAATCACTCAAGAGCTTTAGATTCATCATCATGGGTGTGGCCATGGACTTGCAGTCCATCATCTCGAATCTCTGCATGATCTCCACAGTATATTTTCCTTGGCTAAGGAAAATCTCATCTGGCCTCTACCACGCCTCCAATCCCAAGAAATAATGCATTAGACCTAGATCCTTCATCACAAACTCTGAAGTGAGCTCCCTCTTGCACCCATCTATGAGCTTCCCATCCCTTGTAAGAAACAAGTCAACCAATATCAAGGGGCAACCATTGTCAAGCTCATCAACATAAATGTCTAGCATATCCTGCCTTGGGTGCCTGCTTAAGCTTGTACAAAGCTCTCATCAATCTGCAAACACAAGACTCCTTCTCATGTATCTTGTGGCTGCTCTATGTACACTTGTTATGGGTACTGGAGCAGGTGTCTTGTCATAATCTTCTCCCTTTGAAGCTTGACTCCCTTTGAGTCTATATAATCTCCAGAGCCATCTACTCCCTTTGCATGTGCTGACCTCCTTTGAAGTCTGATCTCTTATGAACTGTCCTTGGGAGGGTGCTCCTCCCTACTGGATCCTGAGGGCTGATTCCCTCTGAACTCTAGCTCCTTTTGAGCTGGTACTTGGTGGGGTCGCCTGCCTCACCACTGGTGGAGCCATCTACTCCTCCTCATGATATGGTTCATTAATGCCATATATTTGTATCCTCTTTGCATCCTGTAAAGTATCATAGAACCATGTTGGTCTCTTCCTGGTCATTGCAACGATTCTGGGTAGCTCCTGCTGGCTCTACTGACTCTTCTCGATGATCTGAATAGTGATCAACTAAACTAGATGGATCTGTACGGTCATCTTTGGAGCCTTCTTCTCCTTACAATCAATCTCCATATGAGATACTCTGTCTCTCGCAAAAAGTACCCTTCTTGCCAGAAGGTTCTGACTTCGTCCTCCTCTTTTTCAGTACATGGATGTATACTGTCATGTATACAACTTCTTGTCTGGATAGTCTGCTCCATGTCTCAGCTAGAGACCATCTAATATGTTGCCTCCTGCAACTGTCATTATAGCTCCCTCTTAGAGCTATTACCTTGACGTGCCTGTAACCAAAAACAAAGACAACAACCAAGAACATCTCCTAGAAGAGATCAATTCTAAATGCATCATTAGTACTAAACATTGAGCATAATGATCGTAGTAGTAACGATATTCAAGTATTATTGAACATTTGATTGTAAAAATACTCAACAATAATGGGCCTCTAAGGCTGCTGTCAAAGCTACAAAATTTTAGATGCAACAAATATTAAACCTGAGATATTTTGAAAAATCAAATTATCAATCAAACCTCGTAGACTTGAATCTAGTTGGTTGGAGGCTTCTCCTACTCCCTTTACTGTATGCTTGGAATCATCTGAAGGAATTTATTCTTTTCTGTCAAAAGACATACTCTTCATCTTTGGATTCCTTTGTCTTCTTTTGAGGAGTGGGCTCTGCCATATCTGCTGCATGTGCATGATGTTTCCTCTTTCCTTTCCCATGGGGACATTGAAAGGAATAATGTCCCAACTTCTTCCAGGGATAACATCTGATTTTTGATACATCTTTTTTATGGTGTGGTCTTCTGGTTTTCTCTGGACGAGCTTCTCTCATTTCTTTCCTTTTCTTCACATGAGCAACAAGTGCTTGATTTTCCTCATCATTGGTCTTCTGTGATTTGGATATCAACCTTGATTCTTCTTGGGTACAGTCTGCCCATAGCTTATCAAATCTGGGTAATTTTATTCTTGCACAAACTCCTTGAACAAATGCATCCCAGGAAGAAGGAAACCCATTAAGAGTTGTAGTTACAAGTTCTGCATCATCTACTAAGTCTCCAATGGCTGCAAACTGATCCTTGATCTGTGAAATCCTCATGAAGTAGTTGAAGACTGTTTCTGACTTGTTCATCATCACGTTTCTAAGTTGATGCCTTAGGGTTAGCTTCCTGCTTGTGTAATCGATTTCATATAGTCTGGATAAGGCATCAAACATCTCCTTTGGTGTCTTCAATTCTGATACATTTCGAATCAAGTGGTCCATGATTGAATCTGTTAAGATCCTCTTGGCCCTGATCTCATTCTTCCTGAACTTTGTCTTGGTGTCTTCTTATTCTGGTTTTGGAAGCACCTGCTTGACATGATCCAACAACTCATTCTCTTCTAGAATGAGGAGTACCCTATGCTTCCATTATATGAAGTTATCTGATCCATCCAACCTGTTGTTCCTGAGTTTATACTGTCAAGGCATTTGAAAAGACAGAGGGAGCTGACGATAAGAAAAGATATGACAAAAAGATGAGGGCTATAGTTGGTTCCTCAACTGTCTCTGTCGAAATTCCCAGTTTTCCTGGATACTGATATCTCTCTCAATTGCTGCCCATGAACATTCTAACTCAACCCGGTTATTTGCTGTTTGTAAGATAGTGTTAAATAAATTTAGAGCGATGTTGGTTTGATCTGAAAGGCCGGGCTCGATATTAGGCTGCCTTGCAATTGGTACTGTCATGAAGGGTAAAAGTAAAGAAGATAAAGTTCTTGTGTTTTCTTTTTAGGCTTGTTATCTCTATTCCACAATGTAATGAGAATGATGTCAACACCCAAATAAATACGATGACTAAATTGTAGGCCTTTTCTTGTATCTGAGTTAAATTTTAAAGAAAAGAAACATGCATGATATGAAGAAAAACATAAAGCTATTAGCGAAGTGAGGCATCAATTTCAGAGGAATCTCACATAGTAACATAAGACTACGAAATGAGAAAAATATTAATGAAGCATATGATGTTGAAATCTAAACATCTACAGGTCTTGTATCTGTTGATAACGGATACAGAGGAAAAACTGTAAATGATTAAAATAACAAGAATAATAATTTCCACAGTAGAAGTTTTACTAAATTGCAGCCAAGCATTCATCAATTAAACATATGAAAGAAAGATGAGATGATAGGGAAACACATAACTCAGAAGTGACAAGATCTGGAATCTTCAATCTGCATTTCTATTAATTTAGAGTCTCTTCAAAATTACTTCGTCAAAAATACTTTTTTTAGAGAGATCAAAAAGCCCTCTTTTAGTCTTTGATCCTTGTATTTATACAAGGTCATCAATACTTGATAGTTAGCAATCTCCTACTTTTCTGGAGAAAAATAGTTACAAAAATGCAACCTTAACCGTTGCATGATTAACTTTTGTTTATCTATCATTTCAATAGTATGAGTTTTCAAACGATACTTCGTTGTTTAGTTGAAGTCTCTCCCTCCTTTGATGCTATACATTCAATACATTTCTCCAGAAAATGAACAAAATTTTTAGGGGGTGTCGAAAGATCCCTAGTCTCAAACAGATAAAACTTTCTTTGTATCTTTGGGAACTGGTCTTCAAAACCTTTATCAGAAAACCTGATCATTTGCAACTTTAAATTAGGCTGTACCAACCATTTGTCTATCTAGTTTGTATTGATTTCGCTCAACTGTGAAATTTCTGCCTGAACCTCCTTTAAGCTCTCTTTGTAGTCCAACTGCTGTTTCACAATGTTTATCTGCCCTAGTAGTCCAGAGTAGTCATTTCTTTCAAATCCTAGTGCTTGCTTATCCAAAGAATCAAAGATTCCCTCACAGTCATCTTTTATTTCTTTGTCTGTCTTCTTATTTTCGACTATGTTTGTTTCCCACGCCTTGAGCATAATGTCTCCTCTTATCTGTTCAGCGACAGAAAGTTTTAAATCTTTCGACATCTCCCTGTTCCTTGAACATGTGACTGCTTTTTGAAAGGTATTCCTTGCTGCTTTAGCCTCTTTTTCTAGTAAAATAATGTTATTAAGGGATTTGCTTTCCTCTTGAAAATAATGCTGGATGATCTCTATTTTGGAGATCAATTGTTGTTGTTCAACTTCTATCTTTGTATGGGCTTCTAACGAGAGGGTTTGAAAAACCTTTAAGTCCACGGCCCGACCTTCTGTCAAACTCAACTTAGCCTGTAACTGTTTTACGAGCTCCCTTTGTTGAGTAACCTGTACCTGACTTGCTTGTATCCTCTGGTTCATTTCATCCAGGCTAGTTTTGAGTGACTGGATTTCTTGCCTTTCAACAGCTCTGGCCTGCTCCAGACTTTTATTCACCTCTTCTCTAATGTTTTTCTCAACATTCTTCAACTGATCCTGCAATTGAGCTATCATGTGGTTACTCTTCTTTATCCTTGTTCTCATGTTCTCCACAGTAAAAATGTTTGCTGTTGCCATGGCTACCATGGAGCCTGCTACCTCTGTAGTGAAATCCTCCTCTTCCAGTTTCTGGCCATCTATCAAGACCCTATGCTTCTTCACCATACTCCCTTCTCTCATATGCATTTCTTTCCTTACAATAGCCTTCCTTTTCTTGCTGAAAAAATAATCGGAACGAGGGTCTCATCTTTGGAAATGGGGGTGAGGTCACCAACATATATATCTCCCATCTGTGTGAGTCCAAAGGTGGACTGTAAAGGAGTTAAGGAAGTTATGGGACTTCCTAGCTCTTTAGACCTTGTTTCTCCCATAGCCTTAGGTATAATGACATCAACAACAGGTGATGAAGGAGGAGTGGACTTACTGGAATCGGGAGGTGTCCTGTGCCTCCTCTTTGCTTCCGTCTCTAGATTTTCTGTTTGTAAGGCCTCTTCATTTCGTGAAGACCCTTCAGTTTCCTGAGGAAATTCTTCAGGATTGACTTTATCTTGTGTTTCTTGTCCGAAACCTGGAGGAGTATCTTCTTGTTCTCGAGGAAGGGTAATTGCTTCACCTTGCAGCACTTTGGGCAGACCGCTCCGTCTGTGTTTCTGGAAGATCTGAAAACTAGCTTGCAAGTCGGACGACAGTGTCTGTACTCTTTCTAACACTTCCTCATAGGTCTTAGTCCCTTTGACCAGGTTGTCGCAAGGGGACTTCTCATGTTCATAAGCCTTCATATTATTGTATTATTGTTGTCTTGTTCCGGGCAGGTGTTTTCAACTGGGCATACACTTCATTATTGGTTGTTTAGCCGGACTGTCTGACCTAGGTGGTAACCTGTGAAGAGGAAACTTTAACCTTGCTTTGTACCTTAGCCTCTTCAAAACCCCAGGTTGCCAGGGGTGTCTCCCCTGGGCTAACCTCCCTAAATAGAAAGAACCTCCCCATTGAGGTGAGATTGGGTGGGGAAGGTTCCTGTTACGCTAGTTTGATATCTATCCTTTAGCCTTTGACCTAAACTACAAACTGTGCGATAACAACCACCATTGCCAACGTTCTTGATCTAGATGGAGAACCTCTTTTAGCGCCATCGCTTCAACTTTGGAATGACCTAAGTTGAGCAACGAAAATTTCCCAATCTGAACGGGAAAAACTGGCCAAAATTTCTTTTGAGCCATTTTTAGTTCTATCCCAATTCCACCTATTACTATTTGATGAGCTACCTCCCTGCACACCAGTCTGTCAGGGAGGAATTTCGGGAGGGCGTGTGGGGGAATTGAACACCCGAAAACTCTGATGTATGAAAAATTCTCCTCAATGAACCAGTCAACAACTGCGCTGAGGTTTCCTGTGACCAACTCTGAAATGCAGGGAGGCACACAGCCGTACAACATCTAATGTAGTGGTATCACCATGAAATGACAAATTTCATAGAACGAGTCCTTGGCGTTTTCTTCCCAAAGTTTAGAAAGATATTCGTGAATTGGCTCCGGGTAAGTCGGATTCCAACTCCAATTCATCAAAGGGAAAGGAGTCGAGAAGGATATAGCATCCATGATGTATGCCGACATATAAAAGGCTACTGGTCGACCTTTTGATCTTGCCGTCCTGATAGTCCATGACCTCCTTCGCCATGTTATTGGATAAAATCTTATCCCAGTTGAAGCTGTAATCTTCAACTGCCTCGTGCAAAAGAGGTACCCATTCTGTAGGGAAATGGGTGGGACCTTTTTCTACCAAAAAGTCTACATAACATCATCGCCACATAGATCATGTACTCATTCAATGAGGCTATGGCGTAGATACCATGGGTGTCAGCCCTGAATTTTCCCTCGTTCCTCCACCACTCTTTGATTAAGTCAGGATACGTTTGGTTTGACTCAGAACATTCTTTCCTTTGAAAATTACTCACGAAATCTTTATTATAAACATACTTGGGACTGGGAGATAATTTATATATTACTTGTAAATGTTCCGGTCTGAAAGAGCCAATGACGACCCCTTGGCTGTCCAGAATGCACCTTGTCTGTACGTCAGTTCACTCTAAGGCCCAACTGATCATGTCATTATAAGTCGTAAGTCGTGGCCGTGTAGCTATTTTGTGGAGCTCAGACTCTGCTATATCTCGAAGCTTGTTGTTGGCATCATGAGGGGATTTTTTTATTTCATAATCTAGAGTCTCGAAAATCTGCCTCTAGGATTTTATGGAATCGATGGCATGCAGTGTTGTATCAGATATAATGTCTTTGTCTGGACTCGAGCTTTCTGCAATTTCTTCGCTTTACTTGGGTGCCTTCTTAGGTGCCATGATACCTGTGCTGGATCAGAGACCTATTTACAAAGAAAGTGTGTATAAAACCAGGTAAACGTGACTTGCTGTAGATGTAAAGGATAACTATGAAGTTTGAAATATAAGACTTTATTAACCCTCAATTTCATGTTATAACGAGTGTATAGATGCAGACGACGAAAAGTTAATGCTTTTCAATGGAAAGATATGCCTGGAGATATGCTTTCGTGTTGAAAAAATCTTCATTTATCCTTTATTAATGCTGCCGTATATCGACGATTTCGGAACTGGAGTTTCAAAAATCACTGCCTTCCGCAATTCCCGAAATGCGAAAGGCGGTTTAATTATCACTAATCCTGTTTTAAAAACAAATTAACCTTAATCTTAAACCTTGTTTAGGGAAAACGTGATTTCGCGTTTCGGAACTTCGGAGATCCTAGTGTCAGGGGATAAGTCATAAGCAATCCCCGGATCACGAAATTGCGATGAGATTAGTGAGGCTCTAAGACACGTATTAGGCCTTTAATTAATCCAGGTTAATAATTAATTATCCTTTGAACTTTTTCGGAAAAGTGAGGATCGGGAGTTTGACGGTTGAGAGATCGAAAGTGTTTCGGTAGAAGGAAAAACCCGAATTGCGAAAGATTAAGAGAATGATAATTATGTTTAGGAACTTAATTAATTATGGGTTTAAAGAGCGCTTTGTGGAAAGCGACGGAAAAGGTAACCTTTATTTCTTTCCCCTTTAAATTTTTTTAATAAGCTAAACATTTTTGGGATTTCGACATCGGGAAAATAAGATGGTTGAAGATTATACTTCGAGAAAAACCGAATCTCAAAAACCCGAAAAGGAACANNGAAGATTATACTTCGAGAAAAACCGAATCTCAAAAACCCGAAAAGGAACAGAAAGCTATGATTTCCCCTTTTTGGACTGAGGGGGCTCCACGACTTAGGAAAAGCTGAAGCTTTAGTTTTCAAAGATAGGAAAAAATTAAACTTCTTGTCAACACAACCTATCCTCAATTCTCATACTGGTATTCATTTTCGCTGGTAGAAACCCTATATCTAAAAATTTCCAAAATTTCAAACTTCACTAAACTACAATTTGCCAGTTGCAGTGAGTGCACTAGGGTTGGGCGAATTGCTCTGATGTGAAATTAGTCCCAACGGCTTGGAACAAGTGCTCAACGATCTTGACAAAAGAAATGTGTAGCTGGAAATCTCAAGATCTTTCCTTCCAGCTGTTAGGATGTCTTTAAGGTAACCAACTCTTATACCATGTTAGATTTTTATTAACTTAATAGAGCAATAGGTTTACTAGTTTATTTATATCTTCTTTAACATTAACAACCATATATCATATACTGAAGAAATAAGAGAAACATAATAAACAAGAACACGAAGACAAAGAGAGTTATCTTGGGAAAATCCCAAACACGGTGGAAAACCCAACCAAGCTTTCTTAGATAGATTTTGTCAATAATATAATTCAACTATGAACTGACTCTCAAGAGCAAACTGATAAAGAAGAAACCCTAGCACAAAGCTAGTATACCATACAACTACAACAATAGCACCATACAGAGTAGCACACCTCTTCCTAGGGAGAGCGCACAAGAGAAATTACCACCAAGAATAACCAAGAACTTAGATGCTGCAGTAGTTGCGTCCTCCTTGCCTTAGATTTGTGCCTTCTTCCTTGTGTAGCTGCAACTGCGAGTGTGTATGCAAATGAGCAAGGCGTCACTATATTTATACTGGTCTGTCAATGTACTGGGGCCGACTTCTCATCTGGAATACTGGGGCCGACTTTTCATCTAGAATAATTCATTTTTCACTTTATTAATTCCCATGG
>CBVK0102222536.1:0-10482 GCA_900067695.1 Picea abies
TAACAGTTTTTAGTTGTTTAAAAGTTCAAGATTGTTTAGATTAAGTTAATAAGTGGTCTTTTATGTGTGATAAGAACCACTCCTCTTTTATTAATTCAATCTCATAGTATACCTTAATGTACTCCAATAGTGTTTTAGCTAAGTTAATAAGTTGTTTTACAACTGGTAGTGTAGAGTTAATCCTCATTCCTAGATGGACAAGAGCCTCTGCAACTCTGATAAATATGCAATTTTTGTATGTTTTGAAGGTCCAATTTTTGGGAAGAATATCAATACATCAGACTGGTTGAACATGTTCTATGCATGGATCAAATCTCTCTACCTAGTGAATATACTCTTGATGACAATGTTTTTTTCCAAATCTACATGTGTTTTTATCTTATCTTGAATGTAGTTTTTGATTTATGCGAAGTTCATTTCATTTCCTTCAGCTATTGTATAACTTGTCTTTACTAATATGAAACCTGTGAAACAACAAATGTTGTGGTGAATATTTGTTTTTATTGCAACCTGTGGGAGTAATTGTGTTTTTGATACATGTTTGATGTCTTAAAATGATATTTTAAGTATTAAACTTCTTGCAGTAGATTATTTATTGAGTGGTTTGTTGTTTCCCTTTTTTTTTACCTCTATTATTTCACTTCTCTATCATTTGTGTGCCACCATCCAAGGAGGACCCTCATCCATATAATTTTTCCAACCCCAAAATGCTCTTGTCTTGGTAAAACCAACCCTCTAACTAACCAACAAAATGAAAAAAACCAACCATTCTAAACTTGAGGTGGCCTAGATATTCCCTTCAATAGTTAGGTGTAGACTTTAGGACCAACATCGACGACCAAGATCGATTGTCAAATCAGGCCCTCCTTTCACTAACCTACTTCTCAAATTTCTTGATTTCCTAATCATCCTCAAATTCTAATGCAATCCCCATCGAATATTTATGTGGATAGGTCATGATGTTGAGATCGGTCCCACTATTCAAATTGGCACTCCTACCACCCATATCATGATTTGAACACTTTTTTCCTTACTCTTAAAATTAGAAAATGGTCGAAATCTCTATATAAGCCAATTTAAAATATGAAATACTAAAAAGGATTAGTTATATCGAATAATTGAACTTACCAATCCATTCATACAACTGATTATTGTAAGGAAAATTTCAAACATGGGAAAGAATTTCCATGATCCGGATTTATGATGGAACGAAATGAAACACGAAAATAAGACAAAAACACAAATATATAATAATACTCAATTTCTATTAAAGACTTAAATATGCAAAGACTATAAAATAAAATACAAAGTGAAATGAACTCGCTAGAATGATGGTAGCTTATATCTGAGAAGAGATATGACGACTACACACATTCGCCAGAAGATGATTACAATGAGGCTCCCAAGGCCTTTTTAACACAGATCATAAATGAGAAAACCCTAAACATCCAAAACCCTAACCTCAGAAGATAAAACACCAAAAGGTTTGTGGGCCCTGGTGAGGGTAGTTGATATGTCAACTTCCCTAGGGAATAACGTTTGCATATAATCTATGTATGGGGCACTAAATACCTCATCGAAAAGGTCTAGCCGAAGAGTATATATTTGGAATGGTTCAATACATGCCAACATACATATATAAGGTGATGCCACATAAAAAAAACGTCGTTTAGGGCCTCAAAACGTCCCCGGAAGTTTGGGACCCGAAAATTTGTAGAAAACCCGCCAAAATGGAAATTGTATGTTGAGCCAGTGGAATAGGTGGGAAGCCACCGATGTCCACTGATATCATTTCATTTTCAAAATGTTATCAATGTATTATAAGTATAATTTTTCATACTTGTATTTGTGGTGGGTCAATTCATTTTGTCATAAATCTATGCATCAATGTGAAATATTTTTTTGTATAAATATGCATTTAATTATACTTACTAAGACAAGTGGTTTACCTCTTAAATTACATATCATCAATATTACTACTCTTTGCATTTGTGAATGGAGAAGATGTAGAATTATTTTGGAGAAATTCAATGGTTGTAGAAAGTAAAGTCTACCTAAGTAGAAAAAAGATGCATTGTGTGATATCATATCTTATTTCTTTGTTGTCAATGTTGTTAATGTTTTAAATGGAGAGGTTACATTGTCTTTTATGGATGAAGAACTAAAGACATTGGCAGACACTCGTTGTGGAATGTACTTTGTTTCTTAACCTAATATGAAAATGTGTAATCATAATGAATGCTCAATATCGCAAACAAATTATGGTTTGATAGATGACTCAATGTCTAGTGATTCAATGGATAGAAATGCTTCAGAGGATGATATATCTTCAAGGGATCATTCTACATCAAAGTGTGAATATGATGGGGAGCAATATGATTATATGAATGTTGGTCCAAAAGAAGGGAAGGAATTCCTTGCAGACCATGTCATACTAAAACATGTATTTTCAAATAAAGATGAACACATAGCCTTGGGTTTTATCTCAAATATGCTTGACAACCACATTATCCAAGGAGAGATGTTGGGATCAAATATTTTTTGTGTAATGGTGGAAAGAATTTTATCACCTTGAAATAAATGCTACCTCTTAGTGAAACCTTACAAGAATATATTAACCAATAGATAAAATGTTAGACTAAAGAATATGCTTGTTGTTACCAATTCAAGGGCTTCACTAATAAAAAAAAGTCATCCTCTTCACATATTGAAGATGACAACTTCAAGTTTAAAGGTGTATCGGTGAAGCAAAATAATTTATGCTCATCTAAGAATAAGTATGTTGATGAGAGAAGTATTATAAATTTGCTTGAAGGAGAAGTGGTACATTTAGGTAGGTTAGATGGACTTCATTTTGGTATTCATATCTATAAATTCTTCACACAAACTTGCACCCACTTTATTCTATTAGAGGGTTCTTTGATAAGGTCAACTATTCACCGATTGGTGTCCCTCAATGGTGCCTGATTAGATGTCAAGTTGAAGGAAATTTCATCAAAGGTAGAGGTAAATATGTGGAGAGCATTAGAAGATCCACTTCCACAATTGGAATATCTCATTGGTATGAATTTTGCTTATGTCCAATTAGTGGAAAGGAAACCATGTAATTACCACAAACACCCAAGGCCAAATTCATCTCATGGGTGTGTAAGGAAAATAGGTTCCAATGAATATGAAGATGAATATTGCTTCACCAAATGATTAAGAAATGAGAGATGTTGTAAACATGATTTTTTTTTCTAAAATACCCAATGGCCCATTAACTAATGGGTGGCACTTTATTAAATCCAAGGGTGAGAATGAAAGAAGGTGATTTGTGCTCAATGCATTGGAATCAAATGCAATTATAAACACATGTGGCAACACAAAGAAAATGATCTTGCTTGACATGAAATTTGATGCAATTGATGTTTTTCAAAATGCATGGTATAAATGTTTTTGTATACCAATAGCCACCTTATTTAGTTAAAAAGAGGAAATTTCTCAATGGTGACACAAGAGAAGTAAATTGAAATTGCGGGTTAGAAAAAACAAGGCCTAATACTTTAGCTATAATAGCTAGCCTTCGAAAGGAAGTCAATGAAAATATAGATAGACATCCACACCATACTCATTTAGTGCATCAATATGGCACAATGATGCCTCTTAGATTATTTCCTACAAATTATACATAGAAAATGATTCTTCAAAAGTGTTATGAGGAGCTTGCCAAACTTAAACTTCCTTTAGTGTCATAGTCCAAGTTAAGCAATATATGGAGAAGGAATTTTATAGATGTTGCAATTACAAATAACACTTTCTTTGCAAAGTTTGATGAGTGTTGTGAAATTTTCCATAAACTTAGAGGCACCATTAACCCAACAGTGATAAAATATTGGCACCAAATCCAAAAATTTCACAAGGATTACATTACAAGTTGTTGCTCATCCTACTATGCCCATAGATTGGAATCATAGAAAAACTTTAGAAATACTTAAGCATTGTGCATGACAAGATGGACAAGATGGACAAGATGAATGCTTCCATACCAAGGATTTTAATGAAGGCAAAGTTAGGTAGCACTACCTATAACATCCCAGGTCATCTAGGTCATCTAACTAGAATGATTACACATGGGCATCAGACTGGGGGTTTTGGTCACTTTGGCCTCCATTTTCTAGATGTAAGTTCAAACTTCACTATATCCTCATCTTTATTCTTAAGCACGTTAGAGAACCCAATGGTTGATGAATTTGGAAATTTTTTATACGATAAAGGATCTTCAATACATCTATTGGATGATGCACTTTTATAAAATGAATCTTATGAAAAGTCTCAAGAATGTAAGAGAATCCATGTGAGATTTATCAATTCCAAGAGATTCCTTGAACAAACTCACACTAGTTTTATTCTTGCAACTTGAAAATTATTGAGGCAACAACAAGAACCATTACCTCTTTTTTTTTGCATCCATGCTGATAGAAAAAAACATGTTTACAATAGTATAGGTAAGCTTCCTTCCAGTTGATCACACAAATGAAGATATAGATGGAACATATGAGAGGCTATCAACTAAAAATAAAATATATATTATCACTCCCTCATACAATGGAAATCTATAGAATGGTTCAAGATGAAAGAAACTTTACTCCATACTTGATTTAGGAGGTTTATAATTTTAAAGATTTTGTGGGGAAACACTTAGTGGATGGAATTCAAAAGATTGTGAGTATCAAATCCCCTCAATACTTCAAATCCAGTATAGTTAGTGGAACCGCTATTATGTTATATAAGAAAGCTATTAGGGATGAGAATTGGTCTCATTGCACAAATATATGGAAAATAAAAGTGGCTAATGGCATGCCAAACTTGTCTAAGTTGGAACCTACATTATCACCATTTAAAACACTAAAAGAAATGGAATAATTGAAGAAAGGAACAAATCCATCCATTACTCATTTTAATGCAACAAAGAAAGATGGAGGTAAGGAACATCGAATTCCAAAGATAACATCTTCAGAAAATGTTTTAAAAGATTTAGATGTGCCCTTAGTTAATCAGGTAAGGATGAATGTTCTTTATGGAATAAAACAAGACAAGAATCAGACACCAGTAATGATACTCAACCATGACCTTATCTCATGGATGATTACCTAAGTTAAAGGATCTCTACTATTCATGAAATATATGTGGGTCCTTCTTGTAACAATCCTATGGAAGAATTTGATCCAAGAAAATATATGAAGAAAGATAATGTATGCTCACTGTATGACCAAGTTATAATAAGCCAACATGGTTAGGAAAAGAATTAGGTGATGTCTACAAATATATAGATGATATTGAGAGATACTAGGTTCTAGTTCAATGATGGAAACCCAATGGAGGATATGTGGGTTGGGATAAAAAAGATAAAGAGTTGACAAATGGAAGAAAAAAATATGACATCATTGATGTGGATAACATCGTATGGGCATGGAAACTATGGGTAAATGAAAAGAACATGCAAAGGAAGATAACGTAAAAATAAATGAAAAGGGACAGATGGAAACTAAGATATATCAACAACAAGTGGAAAATATATGTGATGGTGAATGAGACTTTCTTGCTAGTGTTTGAAGAAATATAATGTGATTTTCACTCTTGACTTGAGATGTGGGTTTTAAGAGAAACTTATTAATATTATATGATGAACATGCCTTGGAATATTATTCTACTAGGAAAAAAAAAATTAATATGGTATACATATCAATGAAAAATAACATATTGAAATGGATTCAGTCAACTTGTTTGGGTTATTCCTTTCTATTATCACCTTGTTGAGCCCAAAAAAAATTCATGACAAATTACATTCAAAATCAAGCCTTGTTTTCATAGGTTTTGAAATACTTGAGGGTTTTCATACTTAGCCAAAATCCCTTATCTTTTTTAACCCTTTCAATGTTTGAAATGTTTTCCTTCTTTTCCATGTTTGAACCTTCATTCTTCCCTTATTCCTCAATCGAGCTTAATTTCCAAATCAGACCCTCTTTTAACTTGGTTGAACTTTTCATTTTGGTCGATTTCCAGTTCGGGCCCAATTTCCAACGTGAGCCCTCGATTCACTTGTTCAAACTTTACCCTTGTCTCAATTTTCATATTGGTCCTAATTTCGAAATAAGGCCCTTGCCAACCTATTCAAACTTCTCCTTGCCCCTCAGATTGAACTTGATTTCCAAATTGATCCCTTACCAACATGTTCAAACTTTTCCCTTGTCCCAATTTATAAATTAGGCATGATCCCTTGATTGGACCCTCATTTACCTTGCTTCATGAATGACTTCTAAGTCGGGGCCAATTGCCAAATCAAGGCCATTCTTGTCCCATGTTAGAGATAGGGGACAAAAATTTCTAAGAAATTTTTGTTTTGTTAGTGTAACTTCAGAAAATGAAAATCACACTATTGAAAACCAATATTGACACTATTAGAAACTGGTAATCACATTATTGGAAACCAATAATCATACTTTTGAAAACCAATAATCACACTTCTAGAAACCAATAATCACAATTTTGAAAACTAATAGTCACACTTTTGAAAATCAATAATCATACTTTTGGATACTGAGTTAAGTCTAGTTTCTCACTAGAGAGTCTAATTTCACTCCCTCATTTTAATGAAATGGAAGTCCAATTTCACTCCCTAATTTTAATGAAATGGAAGTTATATCCCTCGTTTAAAAAGAAGTATGAGCTTTAAATTTAAAATTATAAAATAGTATTATTATTGATATAATAAGGGGTGTTTAAAAGTATAAAGTTTACGATTCAACGTAAACCATTAAAGTGATTTTCATAAAATACAAGGCACAAAATGGAATGAGATTACATGAGGGAATTATATGATTTTAATATTAATTGGTATAAATGATTTTAATTTTGGATTTATTAAGTGTTAAGAAGGATGAAATTTTTAGAATGTAAAATTTTAATAAAGGTTTTTATTTTATGGATTTAATTTATTTTCATGCATAATAAATTTAAGGTTAAGTTTAGTTAAGATGGTTAGGAGGAGTGACATGTTGAGCTCGAGTATATTGAAATATAGGGTGAAGTCATAACAATGATATTCATTAAAAACTCAACATGTCATTTGTGGGAATTGAATTTTGGTGGGGAGGATAACAAATTCCTCACAACCACTCAAGCTAAACACAATTGACGTTTTTATAATTTATTTTATCTTTATAATGTTGATTTTACATTTTGAGCATTACACTACCATATACATCTTTCTTCTCACATTATAGAAAGCACCCCTCAATACAATAAAATAAAACACTATATATTGTGAAACATGGTAACATAAAAAAAGGCTATGAAGCTAAGTGACTTTAATGAAATAGAACATTAAATGCATGAGATATAGAGTAAATGGGACCCATGAATGCATGGTGATGTGATGGAGTATATTAACATGTTATGAGACCATAACATAGTGGCTTAACTCATAGTAACATGATATGAGGATGACATGGCACAATGTTTATATATCGCAATTATGATACAACTATCATAGATTCATGTTAACCTCAGAGCATCTCTTAAGTAATGATAAGTATAAAAAAGAAATCCTTACAAAAATATATTCATGCTTTATAGATTTGGGGTTAAGATGGATTTATGTTCATTTATTATTAACAACATAGATCCATTTTAACCTAGGATCTATCATGCATCAAGAGAGGTGAAATCTCTTGATGTGTAAACTTTTTTTGGATTGAAAAAACATGAAGAAGCATTTGCACCTCAAGGGATTTGATCTATCTTTATACATGATAGATCTCTTGTATTAATTTATTACAGGTATTTTATTAATGACTATGTTTCCTCCAAAACAAATTGGAAATTTATTACATCTGTTTTGAACAATTTAGGTTCAAAATGTTGTACCCATAGCTACATTCATAGTAAAACAAACCATCAATAGGTTTATCATTTATTAATTCACATGGTTAAATTTTGTCTGAAAACCATATCCATCATATCATGAATTCTATTTATTAGGATTTCATTATGATTCATTCTTAGCTCAAGATATCTTAACTAAAAACCCATTGGACAATGATGAGATTAACATTGAATTGAGGCTAAGAGTTCATGTTTAATAATTTTATTAATGGGCATATTTGTGTAGGGACAATGTTTGGCATTTTTGTACAAAGATTCCAACTCTTAGAATATATATTGATACTCTAGACCTAGTATCATCAGGTGGTTTACAAGCTTTTTAACATTTGGGAAATATTCAACAATGATACATTTATATAAGTGAAATCAAAATAAACTTTGATCGAGTTAAGATGGATCTATTTTTAACTTTAGGTTAAGGTCGAATTTGTATATTTTTTATTTACTTGATATTTTATTAATTTTTTGAAGTGACACATGTCATCTCCATGTTGACAACAAATGGAATTACACATCCACTCATACTAGGTTGTAGAAAGCACCTCTAGGTGCAATTATTATTATTATTGTGAGTTTTTTTCATTTTTACACATTTTATGTAATGGACCTAAATATTTCTTTCATTTTAATTTATTAGTGTTATGTTACATTATACATCTCATTCATTTTGAATTGTAAAGTGCACAACATTTATCTCAACAATGTGATGGTGGGACAAGGTAATGAGGTGATAACATGGCATGTTAACTATATACTCATGAAGAAAAAATTGATAACATCATCCAATATTAGCAACAAATTGTTAATGTCACCATGGTGAGATGTGATCATGTAAGATGTGATCATGGAACTTAATCATTCTTTCTACACACCTTTTAGTAAAACAATTGTAACTTTTCAACAATGGTTTCATTTATGTGCTTCAAAATGTGTCAAAATTGCATTATAAGAGCTATGCAACTATATATGTTTGGTGCCATGAATCAATCTTTTTTAGTTTTTAAAATTGGCTTTCACTTTAAAAAAAAAAAAATGTGATTTGTTTGTTTAACATAATTCAAAGTTGTTTACCTCTCCAATTTTTTTTCTTTGATTTTTCCTACTGTCTTTCTTATCAAAACCCTCAAAACATATTAAAAAAACACCTTTTTATAATTATGTTAAATAAGACTATAAAGTTGTAATTATGTTTAATGAGACTAGTGTTTAGTCGTTTTCTTATCAAAACCCTCAAAATATATTAAAAAAACACCTTTTATAATTATGTTTAATGAGACTAGTGTTTAGTCGTATTAATAAGCATATTTAAAACTAAGATCATTTTGAAAAACATATCATGGTTTACATGATGGAAATTTTTGTGTTCTAAAAATAAAATTATACCTATAAATTTAATTAAAATTATTAAAAATCAATAATATCTTAAACCAAATAATAATCAACCAAAATAACACCTATCACAAAGATGAAAATTGAAATTCACTAACACAAAATGGTCATAACTTAAAATAACAATATTATTATACACATTAATATCTTAATCTTAATGATAATGAACCAAAATAACACCTACCACAAAGATGAAAATTGAAACACCTATCCTTATATCCTTGGCTAAGCGGAGTTAGGGAGACGAGGGAAGTCGTTAGCTTAGGGTGGGTCCTTATCTGCGTTAGCTAAGTCGTTAAGGGGGTTCAGTCGTTAGCTTGGTTGGGATAACATAAGAAGACTATTGAACGATAGGAGTGGTCCTGAAATAAATACCTGTCATATTTTATATGATTTTTAGGTTAACATTTGTGGATGAGGTTGACATTTGTGGATGGAATTTTTTTGTTGTTGCTTTAATGACTGGACGGTTGTGAGGAACGTTGATGAATGATCAACTTTTCCTCTTCTAGATAATGATTAGGTCAGGCGAACAGTGACATTGGTGATGGTTCTGAGAAACGATGATAATGTGTCTCTTTCATAGTGTGGTTAACATTTGTGGATGGAATTTTTTTGTTGTGAGGAACGTTGATGAATGATCAAGTTTTCCTCTTCTAGATAATGATTAGGTCAGGCGAACAGTGACATTGGTGATGGTTCTGAGAAACGATGATAATGTGTCTCTTTCATAGTGTGGTTAACATTTGTGGATGGAATTTTTTTGTTGTTGTTTTAATGACTGGATGGTTGTGAGGAACGTTGATGAATGATTTTTTATAAATTTTAGTTCGTTAAATCGAATTGTTTCATACTGTTCTAGAGGATTAGGCGTTCTGTGGATTTTTTTAATAAGGTTGACATTTGTGGATGGAATTTTTTTTGTTGTTGTTTTAATGACTGGATGGTTGTGAGGAACGTTGATGAATGATTTTTTATAAATTTTAGTTCGTTCAATGGAATTGCTCCATACTGTTCTAGAGGATTAGGTGTTCTGTGGATTTTTTTAATTTTGTTAATGAATGGATGGTTATGCGGAACCCTGATGATTGAGTTGTACCCTGTAAATTTTAGTTCTTTCATTCGAATTGCTCCATAAACCAAAACCTATCACGTAAATTTTTAGTT
>CBVK0102222577.1:2970-15704 GCA_900067695.1 Picea abies
AAAAACTTAGAGCCAACTTGAGGTCAAAGACAGACCTAGTTGGCAGCCTGTTAGGACCTCAGAAAATCTTCACTTAGCACTCAAGTATAACAAGAATAAGTTCCCACTTATGTAGATAGGTTGAACTCCATGCATTTGATACCACTGAGTATCTGTATCTAGTCCCGATATGTGGTTGTGAAAATCATGCAAAGTACTAGTTTTCAAATCTTGTAAAACATCTCAACAAACTCCTAATTAATTAGGTGCTAAATGTTTATTACTCCAATAATTCCTAACTTTAACTGTTTCTAACACTTAGAACACCGACACCAACCCTATAAATATAACCAGTTAGATACGTCTCATATCATTGGCAAGAACCATAACAAGTTATTCAGAAACCACAATGAGATCAAAATTTGGAACGAAATTGCACATGCTTATATCACAACAATTCAAAACCCAAGCTTTTGTAAGTCTCAACAATCAACGAAGTCCCAAGGGTTAGCTCAATTGGTCTTGGAGCCAGACATGGAATCTCTTAGAGTTGGGAGGTCACAGGTTCAATTCTTTCAATTCCCTTAGGTTTAGGTGCCATAATCAGCATTTACAGTTTACCCCGTTTACCATCTGTGGATCATGGAGAAGTACTCAAAGGGTTTTCCGCAAGGTTTTCCTTAGATGATATTATATCTGTGTGGTATGTTTTGATTATTACAAAGTCTAATGCACGATGTGCAGCAAATAAGGAAAGCAAACAATGAATCATACCTTGAGTGTGGCTACAGCTATCCCTTCAGTGAATCTTAAACTCAGAACTCTTGCACGAACTTTGCTGCCCTCTTTGAATTTCTTCTCCAACATTTGAAGAGAATCATCGGAAGCATCTGTTAACTGTTTAAATCAAGGCCTTTAGTTTATTTAGAAAATAACAAGTACATATCAAAATATGCAACAAACAATTGCCAAAACATCATAAAAGATAACTCTAAATCACACAAACCATGCGGTAACATACATTTACATAGCCAGGTGTTGGAACTGGTTTCGAGGGAAGCTCCACTAAGAAACCAAAACCCCGATCAACTCTAACCAACTGTGCTTCGTCAAAAATTTCCCCTAATTTAACACCCTTCAACAATCAAGGCCAGAAATCCCAAAAGAATGTTAGCAACCTACTTGAACAACCCAACCAATCAAATGTCAACACATCAAGAACTGGACAATAATGTATAATCAAAGCAAGATATGAGAACATTAAGAAACATCTATATTTGTCAAAGACACAAAGGAAACAAATAGGATATACAGGCTTTTCAGGATCGCATAACGCCCTAGTTCAGAGTTCATATTCATAATCAGACAAGAAGATTTTACATGGTGAAGCCTCAAAATATTAGAAAAATAAATATACTACAAATCAACTATAAAGAAGAGAAATCACTAGGCCAGGCAAGGAAGGAGACCAATTCAACAGTCAAGAACAAAATCATGAATCTAATAGTCTACAATAACAACAATGACTCAATAAAAAGGAGTTAAATGCATGCCCCAGGGTGATTTAACACATGGTGTAAGATAATATAATTTTATTACTGTCCACATGTGACCAAAAGAATAGATCAATGGAAAGCATATAGGCAATTCATAAGTGCCAAAAGAAAAGGAAATAAAAGTAGTGAAAGGGTAAACCCTAGAAAAGAGATAAGCACTTCTCAGCACTAGAGGTGGAGATAGATGTAGAGCAGGGGGTAGATCTATCCTTGTACTCGTCAATCACTGTGCAAGTACCAACAAAAAACCCTGATAATGTCCTCTGGGGACACGGGAGTGCATGGGACTGAGTGGGCCTGGTTGGATGATCCTGGAAGGAACCCATGAGTGGTCAGAAAAAACTCTACTAACATCTGAAGTTGAAGAGAGAAATCACAAAGGGGCAGGCCAACTGAATGTCATTTGTATTTCATCAATTAAATATCAATATCATTATCACACTTCAGGTTTGTAATGTGAAAGACTTAAAAAAAAAAGAATCATAAAATATCCTGGCACCTAGCACTGTCGACTTTCTTTTAATCAAGGCATTGATTGGGAGGCACTAATGTTAAGAAGGAATGTTCAAGCCATGAAAAATAGAAATAACCAATGCCAACATTCACTATAAAACATTCTGGATAACAAACAAAATCTTTCACTATGAAACATCCATAAGATCATGAAGCTACCTGGCATTTGCAGAGCCACAAGATTAGAATGAATTCAAACACAATTTCTTAAAGGAAACACTTTATAAATGATGACACATGAGCCAAAAAGTTACACACATTTAGCATTATAGATTACTCTCACATTATATACATTTGTTTCAGTATTACAATGACTTAATCACAGTCACAACCTCTATTTGAAGACACTTGTTATCCCCAACTCCTAGGGATAACTAGGGAGATGATGTCTCGAGCCCCTCTGGTTGCAGAGAGCCCCTCCGGTTGCAGACATGGAGTACCGAGAGACAACTTGACCAGCAGCATCCACTTGCACAGACAGAGACCCACCTCGCCACCACAGCTCCACGTTCATCACGATGGTATCCACCAAATCAGCTTGCTTCCGGAAGACATTGGGTCTTGCTCCATGAGGTACAAGCTAGGTATTATGGTTAGTGTCATCTCAATATTTGAGGCATTTGAGTTTGTTGCATCTATTACTGCTTTTGATTATGTAACATTTGCTTGGACATTATGCTCTTTTCCCTATTTTACTTTGGTGGTTGACATTGCACCCTAGCAAGTGGGTCACCCTTAGGGATAGGTTTGCTACTGGGAGGTCCTCCTGACGAGTCATCGTGCCATTCTCAACCATACTTGTCAATTCCCACACTTCATCCCCTCATCTCCTTACCTTTTGGGATTTTCGAGTATACTGACCCAAGAAGGGGTTGTTCCTCATTTCATGTGAAGAAGGGGTTGAAGGTCTAGAGGCTTGTAGCTGGCAAAAGATAAAATCCAAACACTAACCTTCTAGATGCTCGCCAGGGATCCTGAGGACAACAAAATGTCTCTCATAAGAAACTGATGGGACCTATGAAAAATAACTAATAACAAAATGCCAACCAAGGTGGAGCATGTGTGGGCATTGTTTTTAATGCTTAGGTAGAAGCCCCACACATGTTTTCAAATTGGGGAAGCATGATGTGACCAGGGTAAAGTCAAGGTGGGCACAATTTTTCATGCTTAGGTAGAGGCCCCACCTTGGCTTCAACCTAAAACATCTTAAAGGAACAAAAGGCAATAAATGAGCTTGGAAAAAGGTTGCATTGAAAACGAAAGTGCAACACACCCTGTACAAAGGCACCCATAAATGAGACACTACAACCCCTTGTATGTCATGAACCCCTTACCGAAAAGTCTTCCCCCCATCCATGACACCTCATCCACATGACTTAGAAAGAGTTCCCCTCGAGAAACACCCCTAAACTTGAGGTACGATTCACCCAATAGGTAGTTTTGTCAACCCTCCCATACCTAAACTTGGCAAATTGCATAGGGTCTTTGAGCATTTGTTTATTTTGATGAGGTAGTTTGGATGTACATGCTTAGATGGCTCTTTTATTGATTTGATTTACTCATCATGATGCATTTAACTTGAGATCCTTGGAGGGTGTATCCATTTGTCTTTGCAGGACCTAGTTGGTGGACAGTTTTGCAAAAACAAGCCTAATTTGGGCTTCCTTGGGGCTTGAAGCCCACAGGTTGGATGCCAAGGGCCCACACTCAAGATGATGATGACATGCCTTTGGAGGCCTAGAGGACACCTTGGAGGATCTTACCCAACCCCTACATGCCAAACGAGTTGCTTAAAAGGGCCAAAACGTCATCTTTTGAGGGCTTGACGTCACCCTAGGGCTAGGGTTTGGTGTTGATGATGGACACTTGGCACGTTTCGAAGGAAGAGGACCATGGATCGTGGAAGAAAGGCTTTGGTTGAAGACCATTGACCTTTCGAGGCCTAGCGCTCCCTCCTCCAACTTAAAGACTTGACCAAAAGTGCCAAACGTTGCCCAAAGGAAGGGTGACGTCATGTTTTTAGGGTTTCTCTTATGTGCAAAGTATGAATTAAAAATATTAGTTTTGTAAAGGGGCAAGATAAGGGTTGTTGATCCCTTATCTTGTGTTTTACCCTAAGTATTGTGGACAAACATGTTTTAGAACCTTTTGTATAAATAGAGATCAACTCTATTTCATTTTGACATAACTCTCCCACTTGTGAGAGGATCCTTGGCTGAAATTTGCACCCTATTAGGGCAACTCTCTTCAATCTCTCTTGGTTACATTATCTTATGATGGTTTATCTTTGCTATTGGATGGATGCATGATGCACTAGCTCTCTTGGAGGCTTGTTTCTTGCTTTATGGTGGAATTTGCTTGGTGAATTAGGGTTTCATCTTGTTAATGCTACAACTAGGTATGGATTTCATGTTTATTGCTCTCTTTTCTTGGTTGTAAGGTAAGGGCATACAACCCCCTCCAAGTCCATTGTAATTGTTTGAAATAATTTTTGGTGCAAAGGATACTAGGAGAAGTAAAAGGGCTTACACCCTGCTAAGTTTTCCTTGTCGGTTAGGGTTTTCCTTGAGGAGTAAAAGGGCTTACAACCCCAAAGATACTCATCCAACTTGTTTAATCAAGAGACTCCATTTACCCAATAGAAAGACACTAATCTTCATGCATTGGAGAAATAAATTATTGCATTGATAATCGTAAACAGTTGAGATATTGAGATTATCTAAGTTGGAATATTTTCCATGTGCTCTAAGCTTGCTAAGGCCACAAAGGCGTTTTGTTTCTCCAAGTAGTTCTTGTTGTTGTTACAACTTTAATCTACAGCCATTAGGGCTGCAGAAAACCCTAAACAACTTTCTAAACAACTCTCTTTTCAACCATCAAAAGTTGCTAGTAATTTGCCCTTATAGTCTACTAGTTCCAACGCACTTTTTGGGTGGATTACTTGCAATTTTTGGTTGCTGATTTTTCTGCTGTAACTACTTGTTTGCTACAGCCATAAGGCTGAATAATATTTCTGCAGTACTTGTTTCTTACAGCCTTGTTCCATTGCTAAAGTCTAGTGCTTTTATACTAGAGTTATACTAGTGTTTAGCTAACCTATCTCTTGCATTATTTGGTAGACTTTTAGCATTTGTTTAGCAGCTCTAACAACTATTTACTTGCTAATATATATTTTTGTTGACCACTGCAAATAGGGACAGCAAGCTTAACTTGCTTGTCCATCTAACATATAGCCCGTACAGTTGGCTTTTATGTGTCTCAAGCAAGTACAAACACTCTCCACAGGTACCCAAAGACTTGGCAACCTTAAACCATTTCCGAGACACGCCATCAAGCCATCTTCCACTTAGCAACTTGACCTATAGGGGCATTCATCTCATCATTGTAGATATTTGAGGAACTAGAAGGCTGCCCAACAGGTCTGTCTTTGACCTCTTGTTGGGCTCTACGTTTGAGATAACAAAACTGTCCTTGCTGCTTTTTTAGGACAACAAACAGGTCTGATATATACTGCCCCAAATTCTGCCTTCAAGATGATGGTTGAATTCTCTTTTAAGGTGCCCTTGCAAGTGTTTTCTTAACTGATGTTAGCACATGCATAAACCTCAAAACATATAACACTGCTCTAGGATCTTTAACAACTAAAACAGTCTGAAAATCCCAAAGCATGCAGGACGAATGAACACATCATGTTTTTGGTCAACATGACCCTGGAAAACCCCCCATGGGGAAAACCAGTTAGAGAGATAGATATATATTGGAGATCTCAAAGCAAATGTTACAACAAGTATATACACAAGGAACCTGATACAATCCAAGCTTGTCCTCAAGCTTGTAATGGAGTCCCTCAAAACTTGTGCCTGCTAGCCCTTGAAGAATGCACCCTTTGATCTTTGTGCACCCTCTTCACTTTGCTATGCCTCTTGCCTTTGCATTGCCTCTTGCTTTTGCCTCTTGCCTTGGACCTTGCCTTTGCCTTTGCCTTGGACCTGGCGCCCTCTACACAAGTGTGCCTCCTCTCCTTGGCTTGGTGCGCACTAAGAACTAGTGCGCCCCTCCTCTAGCAAATGCTCCAACATACAAGCATGCGCCCTCTCACAAGCATATGCGCCTCCCACCTTTGGATGCGCCTTTCCTTTGCTTGTGCACCCACACAAGGATGTGCCTCCTCTAGACTTGCACCCCTACACACAAGGTGCGCCCCTCATCTAGCTCAAGCATGCAACCTCCATGAAAGCCTCCTCAAGGTAGTTTGTGCCCTCCTCCACAAGTGCGTCTTCTTTGGCCTCTCCAAACCCTCACTTCCTCTCCTCCTCTTCTCTCAACTCTCTCAAGTGAAGAATGAATCTCATCCTTACCCTTTTCCCTCCTTTAGCCTCTCTTTGGCCAAACCTAAAAGATCAATGGCCTAGATTCAATCTAGCCATGTCTAATCAATGGGTGAGATTTAATCTCAAAAATCTCACTTAGAAAACCCACTTTCTCAAGTTTCCTTAGTTTTCTTTATGTCTATTAATTCTCCCACAAAGTGAATTAATTGTCACTTTATGACATAAGTGACATATTTCACTTTTGACTTAAATCTCCTAAGTCAAAGTGAAATTAGAACATAAAGTAAAGTATTAAGGGTAATAGTCTCCCCCTTTGTGTTTAGAGACTCACAAACACAAGGGGACCACTTTCCAAGTTACCCAAAACTCAACATAGCAAACAATAAAAACAAGAGCATCAACAGTGTTTTTTCCCTTCCAGCTGATTCTACCCTTTTCCTGAAACGTTTTGTTGGAGGCCTGTAGATCCTAAGTTCTGAGTTCGTTATCCTGCTATCAAAACCCTTCATACACACTGTTACACGCAATTTCTCTATTTCGACCTGATTTCCAACAGCCTTCCTGAAGATGATCATGCTGCCTTCTTCAACACGATTCTTCAAATGATGTCTGCTTGATCTATACTTGCACCTTTTAGATGTTTCAGGACATCGAGTTTTATTGCCAAAACATTTAGAAGAAGGCTCTGCCTATGCTTTACAGTTTACACAGCATCCCTGAAGAAAACATCTAGCCAACAAAAGATCCTTTGCTTCTAGTCTTTATGAGCCAGCTTGCTCTATCACTCCTTTAGGTGCCAGATGGTTAGATTTGGTGGTTATCTCATCAATGTGCAAGTGCCTTATGCTATGCCAGACAAACTTATGCAGATTCAGATGCATACACCAATGGACTGTATTTAATATAGGTTCTCTATCTCAGCTGAGTATTTGAGTATTCATTATGGACCATACCTCTGTAGCATTACTAACTATTGATGGGTCTGAGTTTCCTGTAGGATGAGCTGTGGAAAACACAAATGGCTCATGACCTGTGGCACAAATACTTCATTAGCAGAAACTTGAACTTCCTGTATAGCAAATTGCAACTGATTGGGCACACTATAACATTTTAATTCTGCTTGAAATGACCCCATAAATCTTCTGTAGATGACCTTGGGCAGTGGCAAAAATATGTTGGGCATCTGGGCTGTGTTAGTTTCCAGGATAATCAGATTTATCCTCCACAATTGACGCTACAAGAGAAACCCAGAGAATTGCATATCCTCATGCAGAATAGACCTCCAAAGTGCTAGAATAATCAGAACATATTAACCATGTCCACCAACCATGATGAGGTAGCATGTTCCATAACCATCAAAAGCACATCAAGCATGATCATGTCAATCAAAGAATGAAATTGTGTACTCCCATTCCATCAAAAACTCCATTGGTACCATAGTGCAAATCATAGCTTGTGATGAAAATCAGAAGAGTTATCCTCGTGCAAAATGAGGGGTAACAGATTGATGCATGAGCCATTGTCTCATTTCAGAGGATGTATATGTCTTTTCTAATCTTTGAATTTTTATCAATTAGTTTTTGGCAGTTGATGCTTTTTTGACATCCCTAATATTATCTTTATCTTCCTATACCATTACCTCTCTGTATCATCTATATGTTCTTTCTACCGACTTTTGCTATGGCCTTTTGTAACTTGGTGCAGCCTTCTTAAGTCTTTAGAATTTATGGTCATATGAAAGCCTTTTGCTCTGTTGCTTTGATCATTGTCTATTGGCTGATGTTCTTGCCCAAAGGCCTTGCCCTTACACCGGTTTCTTCATCTGTCACACTATGAGGGGCTACAGTAGAGAGATGGCAGCATTGCTGGGCAACTGGTGTATGGCATAGGTCTATGTTCTGGATTTAAGCAGAAGGAATGCTTTTTTTTCTTATAGTATACCAAGGTGGGAGTACTGTTACTGTTGCATAACAAACTGTCTATAGTAGATATTGCTGTTAAAATGGGTTGTTGGACATATTTTTCCCTTTGCTATCTATGTTAGCATTCATTTATCCAGTATCAATTGATAGACTAATTTTGTGAATTATCTTTTCTGCTCCAGAGTAAGCAGTGTTATCCTCGCTTCAGATCCGGACCGAGAAGGAGAGGCAATTGCCTGGCATGTTACTGAGATGTTGAAGATGCAAGGCTCATGGAAGGAAAATATGTTAGTGAAGAGAGTTGTTTTTCATGAAATAACTGAATCTGCCATACGGAATGCTATGGAAACACCAAGAGACATCAGCATGAATCTTGTGAATGCATATCTTGCTCGTCGTGCCCTCGATTATTTGATAGGCTTCAATATCTCACCAATTTTATGGAGGAAACTCCCAGGATGTCAGTCTGCAGGAAGAGTGCAGTCAGCTGCTCTTTCCCTTATCTGTGAACGGGAAAAGGAAATTGAGGACTTTGTTAGTCAGGAATATTGGACTATTGAAGCTGAGGCCTGTACTTCTGAACGGCCTTTTCCTGGCACAAATTCTGAAGTTATGGCAAAGGTCACTCATGTAGACGGTGAAAAACTTGAAAAATTTACTATAAAATCTGAAGCTGAAGCTATGAAAGTTGTCGAGAAGGTGTCATCATCAAATTTCAAAGTATTGAATTTGAAGAAAAGCACTAAGCGAAAGAGTGCTCCTCTACCCTATATTACTTCAACTCTTCAGCAGGATGCATCTAACAAGTTGAATTTCAGGGCATCTCACACAATGAAGGTAGACGATTTCTGATTTCATTGACTAATTGATTTTGTGGCTGTAGAAAATTTATTTATAGATTTGAGCTTATTTCAGAGTTTATGTTGCCGCTTTCTTCCTTTTCATTGGATGACCTCAATGTTTGTTGTGAATTGTGGTGTTCAATATAAAAGTTCTGTTAATGTTTAAGCCATTATTATAGATGTTTGCATTTCATTAGATAACACTTCCTTTATTTATACAAACTGGCAGGTGCTAGAAAGGTGTCTCTTCACTAGGCAGGGCCGACTTGTCTTCTTAGTGGTTAAAACCACTTTAATTAACCCATGGTTCAAATTCTCAATTTGCATAATATACTTAGGGTTTGACCAATCCACAAAATTGGATTTGGTCAATTACAATGCATGACATGATAAATCCACAAAAGGGGATTGATCTAATGAATAATGATTCAATAAATAAATAGAATACTCTTTGTAGTTACAATATTTCAACAATTTTAGGGGTGTTTCCCAAGGGGACCTCCCTCTAAGTCATGTATATGATGTGTCATGGATGTGGGGAATAATTTTGGGCATGGGTTTCATGACATACATGGGGTTGTAGTGTCTCAATTATGGGTTCCTTTGTAGAAGGTGTGTTGCACCTTCATTTTGAATGCAACCTTTTTCCAAGCCCATTTTTTGTCTTTTATTATTTTAGGATGTTTCTAGGTGGAAGACAAGGTGGGGATTCTACCTAAGCATAAAACATTATTGCCACCTTGACTCTACCCTGGTCACATCATGCTTCCCCAATTTTGAAACATGTGTGGGGCTTCTACCTAAGAAACAAAAACAAATTGTACACATGCTCCTCCCTCGTTGGAATTTTGTTATTAGTCATTATTTTACAGGTCCCGTTAGTTTTTTATGAGAGACATTTCATTGTCCTCAAGATCCATGGGCAAGAATATAGAAGGTTAATGGTTTGAATTTTATCTTTTTCTAACCACAAGACCCTAGTTATTCAAATCCTTCTTCCCATGAAGTGAGGAACAACCCCTTTCTGGGTCAGTTCTGAAAAACCAAAAAGGTGAGGAGATGTGATGAGGGGATGAAGTGTGGAAAGAGACAAGTATGGTTGGGAATGGTTTGATGACTCATCAAAAGGACCTCCTACTAGCATACCTATCCCTAAGGGTGACTCACTTACTAGGGATCAATGCCAACCACCAAAGTGAAACAGGGAAAAGAGCATAATGTCCAAGAAAATTTCACATAACCAAAAGTAGTAATACATGCAACAAACTCAGATGCCTGAAATATTGAAATGACACTCACCATAATACTTGAATTGTACCTCATGGAGAAATACCCAATTTATTTCGAAGGCCACTTGATGTGGTGGATACCGTCATGATCAACATGGATCTATGGATCTGTGCAAGTGGAAACTATTGGTCAAGTTGTCTCTCAATACTCCATGTCTATAACTTGAGGGCCTAGAGAAATCATCTCCTTAGTTATCCCTAGGGGTTGGGGATAAAAAATCCTATGATATCTAACTTGCAACCTTATGCATAGTGGATCCCATAACTAATGGTTCCCTGAACATACTGAAGGATACATTTTGCAACATTCCAGTGTAACTCATGTTGCTCATACATGTACCTGAAGACTTCTCCTACTGCATATGATAGGTTTGGTTGGGAGTGGAAAATATACAACAAACTCCCCACTAGTTTTTTGTAAATAGTGTTGTAAACCAGTGAAGGGTCCCTTTCATACTCAATTCTGACCACAGATAGGAAGGGGGTAGGGGAAGACTTGTAGTATGCCATGTGAAATCTCTCCATGAGATCTCGAGCATACTTGGCTTGATATATATTGATTCTTAAAGCATCCTGACCAGTCTTGATACCAAGGAAGTAATGGAGTGGACCCATGTCCATCATAAAACACCTGTGATGTAGAATCCTCTTCACCACAACAATCGATGAAATCAAGCAACGAATGATCAATAGATCATCCATATAAATAACTAGAATCAAAAGTGAATCAGTAGTCCTAAGCATGTAGACATTTGGATCATATTTACATCTCAAAAAATTCTAGGACAACAGGTAGGAGTCCATCTTGGTGTATGTTGATCTTGGCGTGTTCTTGAGGCCATATAGAGACTTCTTGAGCCTGCAAATCAAAGATGAATCTTGTATGAAGCCTGTATTTTCTTCAGTGCATCCCACCTGTCAGCAACAACAACGTACATCCCACTGTCCTAGTCCTAAATTAGTAGTAAGTATTGCTCCATGAGGTAATGAGTCAGGGTATCATGGTATGTGTCACTCTTATTTTTAAATCACTTGAATATGTTGCACTGAATTCTCCTTCATTTCATAACGTTTTCTTGGAAATTATGCTCTTTAACTTGTTCATACATGGGAGGGTGACATGATTTCCTAGTAGGTTGATTACCCTTTAGGATGAGTTTCCACTAGGTGGGTTTGTGAAATTTCATCATCCATTCCCTCCATACTTACCACTTTCCATCATTATTCCACTCATATTCCCCCACCTTTGTTCAGGCATTGGGTTTTCCATGCTAGGAAGGGTTGTACCTTTCCTTGTGGGAAGAAGGGGCTAAAGGCCCAAAGGGTAAAAGTAGCTTGCAAGAGTTAAAAGACAAAATGAAACCTTTGAGATGATTCACCTAGGGATTCCTGAGAAAGAAATAAAAGGATTCTCAGTAAGAAAAGGGGTCCCATAAAATAAATCAAAACCCAAGTTACTAGTTGGTGGATGAGAGGTCTCATCACGAGCTGACCTATTAGGTCCATGGGCATGTAACGGTATGACACTAGCATCTAGTTGGTCACCAAACTGGAGTAGTGGATCTTGGTGGCATTTCCAAGAGAAAGGGGGTCTCATAACGAGCCAACCTTCTCATTTCCATGAAATGCTTGTGGGTAACACTGTCACCTCTGGTCACCATGCCAGGACAGTGTCCCCTAGATTTTCTCTTAAAAATAAAATAGACCAAAATCAATAAGACTAAGAATAAAATACATTGAATGGGCTATAAAACAATGGAATCCATGATAAGGTGCAACTCTCCCTCTACAGAGGCACCCATAGGCAAGACCTACATTTCCATGTTATCACTACACCCTCTACCCAAACATTTCCCCCGCGCCACTTCATACACACTTACATGACCTAGATTAGTTCTCACCTAGGAAACACCCCAAACTTAAGGAGAATTAGCCCAATAGGACATCCTGAGACCTTGTCCAAACCTGACTTGTTAAACTGTAGAACATCTTTGAGCATTTGTCTAGGTAAAGGGGGGTTTGATGCACATGTCTGGGTAATTTGATTATTAGATGTGATTGACATTGCTATGATCTCTATGACTTATAAGCCCCTGGAGGGCGTACTTGTTGTTGCTACATGACTTTGCTCGATGGACAGGTACATATGGGGGAATGATCAAGTTGGACCTCCATGGGGCTGAAAGCCCAACAGATGGATGTTGTGACCCCACCAAGGGAAAAGAGAAACCAGAGGCTTGCACCAAGAAGAAAGAAGGGTGTTGCACCCGGGACACTTCGACAGACCTAGACCCAGGGGGGG
>CBVK0102222578.1:0-16638 GCA_900067695.1 Picea abies
CTTTGGAGGCCAAACGTTCTGCACTTGAGGCCTAGCATTCCACCTTAGGGGCCTAACGTCACCCTAGATGGGCATGACGTCACCCTTGAAGATGAAATTAGGGTTTAATTATTGTCGTTTATGTAAAAACTGGATTTTAATGTAATTTGGCCATGTCGACCTTTTTATGACCTAACTGTAATTAAAGGCCATTGAAATTGTATAAATAAGAGGAAAAAACTCTCATTTTTATTCATCACACAAGTGTGTGGTCTGAAATTCGGCCCTCTTTAAGGGTTATTGGTTGAAACTAAGTGGTGCGCAACTTCTTGGAGAGGCATTTTTTGGTGTATCTTGGCTATTTTCATGGTGAGAAATCTTCAACTAGGGTTTGAGCTTGATTATTCTTCGTGAAGTAAGTAGAAAATTTGCATTTCTTTATTGTGAATGAATGCTTATGGTGAATTTTACTTCTTTCATATTAATGATTATGAAATTGCTTGCTTGAAACCCTAGGAGAAAGACATAAGTTATTATATTTTTCTCTATAATTTTCCACTTGTTTAAATTTCTCAAAGAGCACCTTATCTAGCAGTAGATACTAGAGCCCCACCATTGCAGCACTCTAGTAACCCTACCTACATTGCCTATTGCATATTTTGTTTCAAATTGTCTAAGGAAAAGAGAAATCGCTAGGGCCTAAGTTTCCTTACTTTCTAGCAATCATCTCTCTAAGACTTGGATGTTTGAGGCCTTGGGTTACCAACACCTCTCTCATCTTCTCCATCTCCTTTTGACTAAGTATTATCATTGCTATTTCCCTCTAAGAGTTGTTGCTGCTATCATTGACTCCATTACCTAGAAGGCACTAGTCTATTCACTACTAGTGATTGATTGATCAAACAAATTTCAAACTATCTTCCTTGGAACATTCACAAACTCCTACTAACCTTAGATTAGCCAAATTCACTAACTAACTTCTTGTTGTTGCAAAAGATTGCTATAGCCATCTAACAGCAGCAAACTGACCTCAAAAGTGACATATATTGCTAGCTAGACATTTCTAAATCTGCTTGTGATTATCTAATATCAATTTGTCTAGTTAAAGTTACTTTTTCTAGTCTTTTCTCAAGCATTTTGAAGCATAGTTATTGTGGCTATTACAAATTCATCATTGTTCTTGTAAACTGTTATACTACTACCATTTTATATCAGCTAGTATATTTGTTAAGAGTTTATTGTCTTATGAAGCATTAACATCATTTTGGCACTTGGAAAGTGCCCTTTTTTCTATTTGTTGTCTTGTTCTGGGTAGGTACACAATAATATTCATTTGTTTCATCTCTATAAGACATAAAAGAACCCTTTGAAATTGAGTGACCTGTGAGAGGGGGGGGAACTTTCTTATACTTTGGCCTTAGCCTTCTCAAACCCTGAGGGCACTAGGTACGTCTCCCCTAGGGTACATTGATATACTCTTAAATAGAAAGGGGTTTCCTATTAAGGTGACAGTGATAGGTCACTCCCTGTTACGCCAATCTTGCTTTCAATTGCCTTGGCTTTTGGGCAAGTATAGATTGTGCAATAACTAGACCCACAACCACAAGGGGACCACTTCCCAAGGTACACCAAAACTCAACAATCATCTCACTTTCCGTCTCATTTCTCCCTAGGGTCACCCGAGATTCCCCCCCTTGAGGTGATCACTTCACCTCTAAAGTGACGGAAATACCTATCTGAGGTGACAGCAGGTAGGTGTTCCCTTAGTTGTCGCCATATTGTGGTTTGGGTCGGGCTTTGCCCAACCTACAACTTGTACTCAAAGTGCAAAAGAAAAGAACACGACTCAAAGTTTTAATGTAATGATCCAATCTGGTTCATACTCTAAATATCCAAAATAAATAAGACAGTAGTGAAAAATCGATATATGATAAATATAATATATTAAATATAATTGAATTGAATGATTGTCGATATAATGAACATTGTGAGGGTATACTTACATGTATTGACTAGTCCCAAAAATGAATGGTTGTGTTTCTTTGTTTTTTATTAATATTATTGTTGTTATTATTATTATGTATTGTTTATTAGATATTATGTATTTATTACATTGCCTCTCCCTATTGAATTTTTAATTTCCAAATCTGATAATTATTTCCTTATGATAAATTTTATGCCACTGTTATCATAGAATAAATACACACTGAAAATCTCAACCAAAATAAACTGCAACGGAAACAATAGAATCATACACAATAGACACAAGATTTTATCCTGGGAAACCCAACCTTGGGAGAAAACCTAATAACTTTTCTTAAGAAGAATTCAAGCTAATAAATACATCACCATTCAATGAAGAAACCCTAGTACAAGTTCTCCCTAGCATGACGAAGAACCCTCAAGAAATAGTGAACCACCAAAAGATAGCCAACCCTCCAAAAATAGCTAACCACAGACAACTATCAACTGGCAACTGCAACTAGCTAATGCGCATTTGATAAGAAGAGTTGTGTGATGATGATGAAAATGAAATGATCAAGCCTCTTATTTATAGTAACACCAATTGAGCTCAGAATGATGGAGGTATTTCAACAAGTAGATGCCAAGAGTTTCATCTCTCATGCATTCGTGCTTATTATTGTTGAAATACCATGTTCTAAGTCCCAACCAGCCTACAATCAACCAGCAACCTTCAACTATGCCTTCACCGGCAAGTAAATCAAGGCAGTTTTGGGTCATATGAGATTTCATGGTGGGTCCCTCTGGAAGGTTGATTTTGTTGACCTCTCTCGTCGGACTGATCATCTAGCTACATGGTTACATTGGTCCTTTGAGTATGATGATTTAATCATGACATCTTGGAGGTAAAACTTTTTGATTTAGGGTAGTTGTCTTTCCTTTCAACATTGTTTTTTCATGTCTTTCCTTCTTGCTCAATTTTTATATTTTTAGGGCAGCAATCTTCATTTCCCTTGTAGTGTCTTTTTCCTTTCAATTATCTACTTCAGTCTTTGCATAAGTGTCGCTGATTTTTTGCCTACTTATGTCAGCATGTGGTCGTGTCTTGTGTGTTTTTCCTTTCATGAATAAATGGTTGTCCACTAGTGTTTTTCCTGGGTCAAAATTTGAAAGTCTATCTTACACATGACGAGCCTTTGTGTCTATCATTAGAGTGAGCCTGGATGGGGGTTCCATTTGTCATTGTTCCTGAAGCATTGAGCCTTTAGGATGGGTAGTTTGAGGAGACATAGGAGTGTCTTGAGTCATCTTATGTCTTGTCTCCTCATCTCTTATCATTCAGTCTTCCGCTTTGAGTCAGTTGTCCCCCCCCATCTAGCATAGTGATATGGTACTTGGTTCTTTCATCTTGATCTTCTTGAGTTATCATTGCTCTTCTTTTCAGTAGGTTAGCTTGTATCGACTCCGACACATCATTTACAGATGACCCAAAAGTAGAGCACCTTGGTAGTCGTTAGCCTCATTGGCAGCTATCTCGCATCCAACAAGGCTGAGCATCATTGGACCTTGATTGGATGATCCTTGTCATTGTTCGAGTTCAAAACATCTTTTCACTGTGTCAGGTTGTGCTCGTACCTTAGGACCCATTGACATTATTGGTGGTGTTCCTTCGCACTTCACAAGTGTTTACATTATTGACATCTGATGAAGTGACTCCCTCCCTTGTGTCGACATCAACACATTTACCACAGGGAGGAGTGTTCATTATTGGGTGGTAGCAAATAGCGGATTGGGATGAGACCCCTTGGTTTTCAGTTTTCAATGGAGGATTATATACTTTGACTCCATAGCCCATTGGACAAGCTTTGGTACTACAGGTCAACTTACAGGGCCTTTTTATCCTTCCACACAGTTACAGGGGTACTCTTTGTACACATTCCCCGGTTCATAGAGCATCATTGGTACATCTTACAGAGTTCTCACAAGGCATCAATTTGATTATATGGACACAGAGATTCTTATGGTTCTCGACATCCCACGAGGGGATCCCGTCCCCTTGAGTCGCCATTGTTAACCCCGAGATTTTCACCCTAGAAAATCTTGACGTTAAGAGCCAGCATGCAGCATTTTGGTTGGCATACTGAGATCTTCCCAGAGTTCCACACTTATGTTGAGCAGGAGGTTGGTTCCCACACGAGGTAGGTACATGATCAATACATGGTTGTTTGGTTCAGAGTCAGTGTCTACTTGGTTTCCATGCATTTTGAGAGAGGTGGATACATACAACAGGTGTTTCTATTTAACAGGTCCAGTCATCATCCATGCAGTGCCAAGTGGCATCCTCAGAGGTCGACATGTGGCAATGATGTGGCATCCACCTAAGCTAGGGCACATATTCCTAAATTTTTGAGCATGTGATAATTAATTAATGATGGAAAAGGGGTCGCAGGAGTTTAGCCGTATAGCCAACCTCATGATTGAGTTAACTAAACCTCACTCATGTGTTGGCAATTAAATATAGCCTTCACCTACCCCTTTACTCCAGTTGACTTGGGCTCTTTTCTCACTCTCACTTCCACTAATTCTCTCTTCCTCGATGCGCCCTCTCCTCTCTCACACATGTGGACGCATGCTTCAATTAACTCTCAGCATGTCTCAGTCTCTTGGACTTGCATTTATTCTTAGCCCTCTCATGCACCTATGCACCCATTCTAACTCACACTCTGCATTTTCCTCTCCACATGTTCCACCATGCGCCTAGTACCTATTATTAGCCTCTCATGCGTCCTCTTTTCTCCTCTTGGGATGTGCGCCTAGTACCTATTATTAGCCTCTCATGCGTCCTCTTTTCTCCTCTTGGGATGTGCGCCTAGTACCTATTATTAGCCTCTCATGCGTCCTCTTTTCTCCTCTTGGGATGTGCGCCTAGTACCTATTATTAGCCTCTCATCCGTCCTCTTTTCTCCTCTTGGGATGTGCGCCCTCATTAGCGATATATTGGAGACTTTCCATTGGTTATTTCGTCGGTTCTTGCAGTAGCAGCATAGTGTCTCTCTCATTCTCTTCTCTCTTGTTCTCTAGTCTAGTCTAGTGGCTCCTCCTTGAGAAAAGTAGTCATTGTATCGGTTGTAGGCTTGCCAAGTGTGGTGCAAACAGTCTTCTTGTAAGCTTCATCAATAAAGAAGTGTGTGTTTGTCTTCAAACCTCTTTCTTGTCGGTATTATGGTAAATTTGTGATTTGATATGTCATTTTCTGAATTGTTCATTATGATTAATTTTGATCTTTTTGGATAGTTTTCTTCTTCTTTTCAGTCTATTATCGTTGTGCTAACTCTGTAGGTTCCCTCCAAGCGTAGAAGATTGTTTTTCCTCATTGTTTTGGACTGCTTTTACACGCTGTCCAAGACGAACAGCTTGTTGTTTTGTAGGTTTTACACGCAGAAATCAGATTTAAAGACAGCAGCAAGGCACTTCATTGTGCCTAGGGACTCCCCCCTGAGGCTAGCAAGCACTAGCCCAAATGGAGAGGGGTTGGTCCGTGCAAATTGGGGCCCTACTCCTTTAATTAGCTAAGTTTTTACCGTTATTTTTACACATATATCAGCTTGAAATTGGAGGGTAAAAATTTGTGCTAACAGGGTGCTACCACTGTCCACAAAGATGATGACTTTCCGATTTTTAATGTAACCAATTAATTTGAGGGTCTGGGGAGCAGAGAAGCAAGTGAGGGCATTAAGTGAAATCACCGGTTCAACTTATGGAGGATCGAAGGGTGGGGTCAGATCAGATGGTTGTGGTAGCTCATCCACAGGTGAAACAATAGCCTCTTCTTCAGAAACATCCTCAATCATGGCCATAAAAAGCTTTTGTTCCTTACACTTGTGCCCTGGAAAATATTTGTCATCACAATTATAACAAAGACCCTTGAGTTGGCGTTCAACCATTTCAGCCCTGGTTAATTTCTGGATCTTGAGGGGAGGTGCAAGAGGGGTAGAATTGGTGGGTTTAGGGCGAGGAGGAAAGGATGGTTTGTGGATCTAGGAGGAGACAATTTATTGTGCTTTCTTGGCTCATTACGTAGCTTCCAACCAAGTCTGGGGACGTGCCATGAGAACATGGACACAGATTTCATCTTTTAGGCCACCACTGATAAAGCATTCCCTGAAGAAAGCATCTGACATGCCCTTCGTTCTAAAAGCCAAGTGCTCAAATGTTGCGATAAAGTCTTCCATTGTCCCAAACTGCTTCAACTTGGTCAAACGTCCTAAGTGGTGGGTGTCAGAGTCAAAGTGGTCATAAAGCTCTGCAACAAACTGTGTCCAAGCAACATACCCTTGGTGTGCCTTTTTACACCATTGCCACTATTGTCAGTGTTCCGGATCCAAATGGAGGATACCATAATGGAGCTTGGCTAAATCATCAGTAATGCCATGCAAAGAGAAATAGTGTTCCATTTGAGTGACCCATCTTGTGGGATCCGAGCCATCAAATTTGTTCACCTCAATTCTGGGAAGGCGGAGGTCTCAAGGAGAGTAGGTAGAATGAGGACCTTGGTAATGGGAAGATTCATGGTCTTTCTGATAGGATAGTTGTTTAGAAGAGGAAGGGTTTTGGAAACTTCCCATCAATTGGTCAAGTGTGGCTTTGATGTCTTTGATGTGGGCACATTGGTCCTTGAGGATTTGAACAAGGGAATTTAGCAAACTAATGTTGGCATTGATATTCTTGATGTCCTCCTTGTTCTGGAGGTTGTCAGCAACCAATGCATTCAGTTCTTGGGCGTGGGTGTTGGCCATTTGGAAAAATGGTTAGGCAAATGGGATAGGGGGAGAGGCAAGGGGTCAGGAAGGGTGCGTGGGACCACTGAGAAGAATGGTGTCAAGTGATAGGTACCACTGCGATCAAGGAAAAAAGGGGAATCCAATGGGATAGGGGCCAAATAAAGGTGTCGAAAAAGGGGTGGGGTCCACTAAAAAAATTGTATTAAAAATGATAGGTACCACATGAATTAGAGTGTAAGAGAGGAATCCAATGGGATAGGTCCCAAATAAGTGTGTCAACGGGACCACTATACTTACTCCTGCAGAGTTTTTGTTTCCTTCCCAAGGGTTAGGGTATTCAGGGTTTCTACAAACAAGGGTTTGCCATGTGCTATAGCTCTCAGATATACATGCAGGGTCCAATAGTAGTGCTCAGCCTAATATCTTAGGGCACCAACTAAGGAGGCTAGACTGTGCCCTTAGCCATACTACCCGACTACCCAGGTACTAGAGAGTATCTTCCCGATTGTTCTTCTCGATGGCACTACAGCAGTCAAGGGTCCGATTGGTTTATCTATGGAGGGCTTCAAGATATCTAGGACAATCCGTATACAGGTGTTGTCTGATGCGCTACCACTCGAAGGGGTATCAATAGGGATTACAAGGGTGGCCAACAATATGCGCTTAAGTACCACTAGTAGTTCCTGCGTGTATGCTTCCCCGGCCGCGAATTTATGCGCGGAGCGACAAATCTTTGTAGCTTTAAGATGTCAGAATACATCTCTACCCTGAAAAAAATAACCCTCAAATTTTTGCCAAGGAAAGTGCTCTTATACCACTTGTAAGGTACCAGATCTATTGTAATAGCTGAAAACAAAAATATGGCAAAGAATAACAGCGGAACAACACAATAGATGAAACCACAACACCAAAATAATACCTTTATTGATAGGAAACAATGTTCACTTGCCTCTTCGAGGGGGCAACCTCCAGCAAAGCAACACTCTATTACAATAATTCTTAAGAAAAAACTTCTCATACCCTCTACTCCTATTTATATTAAATCTACCTATCAAAAGAACCATCTAGAGGAAGATCCTTCTAGAAGCGAAAGCTTCTATTAGGTATTTTTACATTTGACTTAGTCTTCCTTATTGCTAGGCCTTATTAATATTGACCTTTATTACATGGAAATATATTATTCTGCCTACATGAGGGGTTAGGGAGGTTAGGTCCCTAACATATTTCCTTTATTGCAGCCAAGTACCAAAACAATCATGTGCTTCATGAGTAGATTATTAAATTTATTATTCAAACGCTTGTCTTCCTACAAATATATAATATTTGTTCACCAATTCATTTCACCAAGCCACTTGTATATAATCATCTTTCATCCCTAGTTCATGTTGAATTTTCACTATGCTAGGCTCAAGCATGAGGTTTATTTCATTTTAGCATTTACTTGAACCATGAACAAATGCAGCCACACAATTTACAAGTGTTGCAATAACCAAGATCACAAGAAGAATAACCATGCATAAGAACACAAGAAATATCCTGGGAAAACCCTTCTCAACAAGGGAGAAAAACACAGCAATCCTTTGCTATATTCTCAAGAGAAGATCCTCCAACCATGAAAGCCTAAAGCACACAAGAGGGTGTTCTACTACCTTGAAACTTGCACCCAAGAGAGGTGCGCACTTCAGCCCTAGAAGATGTACTTGCTGAAATTTCAAAAATGAGAAGTGACAAGTGTGTTTCCTCAATGGGGAAATCACCTTTATTTATACTAGACTGGACAGACCAAAAGTGGTGTTTATTGGCACAACAAGGCCGAGCTCAATGACTTAGAAAATAATTAATTATTACAATAAACATTAATTATCTTTCACATATGGTGGAGCCGACCTGTACTCTTTACATCACAATTAGGGTTACAGGTAAATCTTACTCTCAGACAATATAGCAAGGGGTCTCACACATCCACTAGGGGCACGTCCACCTGTGCTCAGCCACAGGGACATCCTACTCAACAGATCTCTATCTCACTGAGTCCACAAGAGAATCATTTGGAGTACCATCTCAAGCCTGACTCAACTGATTCCACAAGGCAGGAGACCACATGTCATAACAACTCAGTCCAGAGTCTGACGCACACCCATCACATTGGCACCTTCACCCCACATAGCGATACACATCGTTTCATCTCAATCCAGAGAGGAACGACACACCCATCTCATGGGCATCCTCACCCCACACAGGGGCACAAATCGTCTCATCTCAGTCCAGAGAGGAACGACACACCCATCTCATGGGCTCTCTCACAGGCCGACACACTCAATCTGTGTCCTGGAGGATGTCTCACGAAGCTGTAATCATCAAGAGTTCATCCAAATTTTCAAATATGTAAATCCCTTAGCAAATTTCCGTCAACTCATCTCCCAGCCTGCAAGCATCGATGGTATTTTCTCCATCTAGTGTTTAGAAGAAAAGTGTTCAACCTTTTGCACCCATGTACTTACCTCTACCCACGTCTACACCTTGTGCAATTTTGTTTGTGCATTTCACTTGCATGCCTATCCATATTGAACACACATCCCTTCCTCTACTAGGCAATTGCCACTATTGTCATCCTTTGCAAGCCTCCTTTGTCCGATTGCCATCAATAAATTTGAGTCACGCTAGATTCTTCTAACCTGGTAATTCTTCTTGTCATTATAAATTGATTTTTTTCTAAGTTATAGTCTTCTTTTAAGAGAAATATAGAGACACTTTTTTATTTAAAATAACAAAGACTTATCTCAAATGTCGGCTCTATCGTCTACACAAACATTAATCCATTTGTGCCTCTACCTTTGATTTTTCCAAACTCCAGACATCTTGTTTCAATTTGCAACACTTCTCTAAATTTCTAGAAAATCAGACTTTCTCAAACGTCATTACTCTACCTTTGGATTTAGATCTTCCAGACCCTAACCTTTTTCTTTAATCCCATGTAAGATTCTATAATTGCAGATGCACAAAAAGATAAACACAATATATGGTGGAGAGAATAATATATGCCATACATTATCGATGATGTGACAGAAGTCCATCACAGGATTAGCCTACCATATAATTTTAATGATACTGCAGCAATATATCACAAGGTTAGCTCCAAGTAGGCTACCCAAGTACATCAAATACATGTACCAATCTCTCACATATATAACCATACATTACATATTAAAACGTTAATACTAGTTTATAGCATTTCTCCACTAATATTTTATGAACCCTAAGACAGTTACGGTGGCCTAACCACCTAATGAACATTACTAATAATTTATAGCATTTATCTCTCATGGCATGTTATAACACTAACATGTTTTTACAAACATGGTCACTTTATTACATAATATATTAACATTGTCATTGGCATTGGAGCTCATTGTGTGTTCTTTTGATAATGCCACGAGAGATATGCTCATAAAAATTGCTACCACAAGAAATATTTTAAAACTCATTATACGATATAGAAAACTTATAGTGACTTTCTATTGAAACTCATACCATGGGGGGCACCTTGTTCCGAATAAGATGAGGATTAAGAGTCAAGCCAACAGCCTTTGTCAAGGGATCTACGTACAAAATCCTTGCTTTCAACTGAAACACAATTCCAGAGTAGTAAAACCTTGACAGTGAAATAAGAAAGCTTATAATAGTGAGTTCAATAGATAAAAGCGCTATGCTTATGATTTACTGAACACAAAACTATTAAACTAGCATTCATATTCACATATTGACCAAATATTATCATTCCTTTCAAGAAAACAAAGCATAAAAAGAAACTATTCTAGGAAACCTCTTACCCTTGCATTTTCAGAGAACTTTTCTTGCCAATTTGAACTAGGGAATGGATCTTGCAAATGGAAGATATCAACCTGCACCAAATTGTAAAAAGCAACCTGAAATGCCATAAAATTCTACATACGACATATCACTAGAGTGCTATGTTTCATCTTAGAAACAATGTTATTTTGAATCCAACCCTTTAACTAAAAGAGAAACAAAATGCACTATATATATAGACAACACTTACCGTCCCTGTAAAATAGGTAAGAAACGAGAGTAATAATCCACTATGCAATATTGCTTGCACACGTGCATTAACCATTGTCCCAGGAACCAGAAGATCCACTGATAATCCTATGTGGTCCTTAATCTGAAAATAAATATGAGAACAAAGGACATCAATGCAGAGCTCAAAAAATCAGTGGAATTTAATTTGAGATTTAAAATTGAAAATTAATTCTGCTTATAACAATCATGGGAAACCAAAACCAATGAGGGTAATGAGCAGTTCAACAACACTTGCACACTTGTTATGAAATCTAAGTGAGCAAATTTTAAAACAGTTAATCCAGTTTTTAAGAAGGTTATAGACCAGTCTAACCCCTAAAATTTTCATGAAACACATTTTTCAATTATTTGTTAAGATGTGACTTTTAGATATGACATGTCCATGTGCAAAAACCACCACCAGATAGAACATTCATCAAACATTAATGAGATGTACCCAGCTGCCTTCCATGGCCAGCAGGACACCAACTCAAACAAATTTTCCACCTAAGTTTCCAACTCTCAGCAGCCCCTTTACCATATTCTAACGCAAAAGCAGATATAAACATACATACAGCAAATAAACAGCTTGCAATACAGAGCCATGGTAATTGACTATCACAAGCAATTCACTGCACTTCACCATATAAACACACAAAAATATTAACAGCAGAATATAAATAGCAATTGTGTACTTATCTTCACAAATGTCTCTACATCTAGATTGGCTCGATGGGAGCAATTTTCCAACCAACCATATGCATCCACCATGGACACTACCCCTGATTTCTTTCTCAAAACAAACCCCAACAGTGTCCATGATCCAAGCTATACAGCACCAAGTAGACATGAACCCCAACACCATAGCTCTTACTGCTGCTGGTTTGAACAGTGTCCTAGCTCACATGGATCAAAAACTCTGCTCAGGGTTCAGAATAACAGCAATAATATCTCTCAAATGTGCTCACGCTCACCACAGACATCATTCTTCTCTACAAACAAGGCTCACATAGCTTGAATACAACAGCAGTCGTTAGATTCTAGCTACCAACTAGGACTAGCTAACAACCATAAATGGTTGAGGAGAAAGCAAGATGAAGCTTTTCAAATGATAGCAAAGGATTGTATATAATCTTGTGCGTAAGAAGGTGTGTTGTCGGCTTATTCTCAATGTAAGACATGGCTTAGATACCTTTAATCATGGGTGGGGAGTTTCTAGCTTGGCACTTAGCAAGTTAACTTTCCTCTTAATCCCCTTTTCCTCTCATTGCATCATAGCCCCAATCTTGCTCCTTAGCAAGATATTTCATGGTGTACTTTTGATTAATATAACAATATGTGCTTACATCATAGTGACATTGTATGTCCAATCATTCTTTACTGAGGCCTTGGCCTTCAGATAACTACAAGGAATTTAGACGGTTACATGAATATCACTGTTTACATGTTAGGGTATCTTTGACTCAGCAACTATGTAGAGTCATTATTTACATCATATGTCCACACATACAGATAACAGGGTGCTTGCTATACATGCCCACATGGCTTATCACCCAAGAAAGTTATCCATGCATGCACAATATATACATATCATATTATGTACAGCACAAGGGTAGCAAAAATGGGCTATTATAATTAACATCAAATATGAAATTTTTCCACCATACATATTCATGCTACGTAACTTGCCACCATTCTCATTTTAAGGCAATAAAAAGACAGAAAACACTAATGAAAGGCAAATCAAATCTAGAAAGTTTGGTTGTTTCTACATGTGTCCACTGATATCAAAGCAAAAGACTAGAGACATCCAAAAAGAATAAGAGAACATTCAACAAAGGAACTTATAGTAATTCCTTAAGGTAACCTTAAAGCCATAAATGCAACACTGCCAAATACATCATGTACAGTATCCCAAGGTAGTACCTGATGTAACTCCAAGCTAAATGCAATAAAAAGAAGAATAAGGAAGTACAAACGATAAGTCTCAAGTATGATCATTCCTTGTCTATCATTACAAATCCCCCTCTGCTTGCCTAATAATACTATCTAGACAAAAGTGTGGCATCTTGCACCATCGTAGGTAGAAGATAGGAAACCTCTTTTGACAGCTTAGGTCAATGTCATAATTAATAAATATGCAAAGAGGCAGTAATATGTTCTAGTGTACCACACTTTATGCCTATAGTAGTAACCATCAATGGTAAATTGAACACCCTATACATCAGTATGACATTGATGTATCTGCTCAATATATGCCGCACTTCTAACAAATGGTAAAATTGGATGGCTGTACCTAGCAGTACTCACGAAGATGGATCATTAAAATATAAGAAATGGTGCAAACAGAAGTAATCAATGAAGGAAAATATATGTATTGTATATGAAAGTGATGGTCACAATGAATGAATGTTTGGGCTTAAATAAGCCTAAAGAGGAGCGGTCACGATGAAGAGCCATGGCCCTAACATATTAATCTACTTGTAACATTGATATTGATTAATATATTTAATATACCAGATGATGAATATTACAAGTCATCCCCCCTTGAGATGTTTCGTTCTCAAAGCAATCATAAGAATGGATGTTAGAATTCAACTTCACCATAAATCAACAGCAGATCATACTCTTCATCAAGCACATGCACGTTGATGTTCATCGTGAAATCTGACAATTTGATCCCTCAAGCAATCAAAAGAATGGTATACATATGACAAGGATCCATGTAATAATGACTAGAGGATGTTGCAGCAGAAAATATGCAATGCAAGTCTTGATCCTGCAATTCATTATATGACCTTCAACAAAAGTGACTTCAATAGTTTGTGAACCATCATGGATTTGAGATGTAGTGATCAAAACTTTGTCATTCTATGTGGCTCCGCTCCGATTGATTCACTAACTCCAAATGAGAGTTTCTTTGGGATGCTCTACCCAAAGCAAACGTTGAGTAATGATATTTCCTTGCTTCCGATGCTTCTTGTTAATAGCACGGTTATCTCTAGTAGTGGTAGAGAAAACTGTCTGATGAGCAGTTTATTATCCCCTTGATATGCACTAATAATATCAAGATAAATGATTAATGTAACAAGTAATATAATACTGTTCTCTTAAATGATGTGCTCTCTCTTCTTTTTCTTCTTTAAAAAAAAATGGGCATGGGGGATAGAACTTAATATGTGTGAAGTAGTGGATGTGGAAACAATGAAGTTGAGATGGTAAACAACATGGAAGATGGATGTCAGAAAACAATTACAGTGGGGTGTTGTTGAGGCCCTCAACTAGCCCCAAGTCCAAAGATTTGGGGTCCCCAAAAAAAATTTAATTAACCTCATCACTAAGCATTACCTCTCTTGGGACTAGCCTTCTTCGACTGCTTTGACAATTTCGAAAGATTATGAATTGATGGTTGGCTTAATAATTTTGTATAAGGCTTGTATATCAATGTTATGCAATGTTTGCTTCTCTTTTCACCCTTGAATGCATGCTTTGCATTAAGCCAAAAAACTTGAGTTGGTTTGAATCTTATTTTGATTGCATCTTTCTTACTTCTTGCATAAGAATGGCAATTGATGATTTTGTGTGCTTGTTTATGTTACTGAGTATTAATGGTGGTTTATTCATTGCAACGCCATGCAATGACTAGGTTACACAAGCTTCACCGTCATAAGATTGGCTATGTGGAAGCAAGCTTTTCACCTTCCAACCAATGACAATTCAACAAAGCATAAAGAGATATAAAGGGATGGATGCTGTATTAGCAAATGAAGAAGTGAGCAAGGTTGTGTATTTACAATGTAAGGGGAATGATAATATGGCACGAAAACAGAATACAAGCAATGCATTCAGCTATGTGCATTGACATTATGATATGTTCAACAAAGTAACATCATACACAGGTATCCTGCAATTTTGCATCCAAAGGGTTAGATTGAAAATTTTCTGCCACTGATTAATTGTGGGGGATTTTGAGACTTAATATAATTAAGGTTGGCCTCAGAATTGCAAAACAACACTCAGTTTATGAGCTATGAAAAAGTCCATCTGCCCTTTTTCCTTATTTCATTGTATCAACAATCAGATCTACAACTCTTCAGCGAAATCTGCTATTATCTTCACAACAATATATTTCTTATTTTTCTTAATTTTGTAGATCTATATCTTCACAACAATATATTTCTTATTTTTCTTAATTTTGTAGATCTACAACAGATCTACCTCCTTGTTTTTGTGGCAGCATACAATGGATTTCTCACAATACTCCAACCTTGGATCTTCTCAAATGCTCTTCCACAAGCAAAGTAACAGGAAGAAAGATATGCCTCTGGCTCTCATACCAAATGTTGGGATTAATTATGCACAATATGCAAATTCAGTCACACATAATCAAGGGACAACAGGGATTTATAGTGGAAAAACCTTGTGAGGGGCAATTCTAAGCAATCATTTTATTCCCATGTGTGTCTTCAAAAGTACAATACGTCCTTTTTTACAGCGTTACTGACCATAACAATATGTCATAACAATATCCATGATATCTCAACAGCTTCCACGAAATCCTCATCCCTAAACTTGTCTCACTGTCCTATTTATGCAGAGTCTACTACATTATATATTACAATGTTGATGCAACCACATAGTTTAGACACTAATAATCACAAGTCTGAGTTATTCCATCAAAATCGTTAAGCTTAAATTGTAAGCTTTGTGGAAAGGTTATTTCCAGAGGAATTAACCATTTAACATACCACCTTGCAAGAATCATAGACAATGAGGTTAACCTCTGTTGAAATGTGTCCCCAGAAATCCATTGAGAAGCTGCTGCAATTATTCAAAAGTGGCATGCCCTTATTTAGAAAGCAAGACCCTACTGCAATGTTGTTCTCTAAATCTTCTCCAGCTACTCTGATCGAACCAAATGGCCAGTCCCTTTGTAAGGTTCAAGTTTCGAGACAATCCATATGGTTGTTGCTGGCTCATTAGCAATCGACTGATGAATAGGAACGCCCTCAACCTACTTTGTTATATAGGGATTAACTCCTCTGCTGAACACTCGACTTTATTGAATGGAAAGGTTCACTCTTTTTGAATATCTGTCTGCTAGCACTCAAAGAAGAAAATAGTATATCCTGACTGCGTCAGCCCTATATGTATTCCCTCAAGGGACACTAGCAAAAAATAAGAACCTTTAAGGACCTTTTCTGTAATATACCCACATGCATCTCGATTCTGGTGGGTTAACAAGAATTGAGTGGCCACGGGAGTGAGAAATATGTGGATAAAAATTTTGACAATCAAGCCCAAGTTTCCACTCATGTGAGGATAAGGAAGGGGGCATATATTTGGCTATTTGATGTACCGGATGTCAGAGTATGTAAAGGTGTAATCAAGTCTTGTAGCTACTAAGAGGAAGACTGGGGCGCGTTGCTGCTCACAGGATAGCTGCTTAGAGACCTTACAGACAGAAATACACTCATGTGTCAAGTGGAGAATTACTTAAAAGAAGGGCCAAGGTGCTTCACATTCATTGGGCAGTGCTACATCAGCGCCTTATATATTCTCTGGGTAAACCCGGTCCTAGATCTCTGCTCCTACCCCACCCAAGTAACATCCATCCGGACCATCCGATGAGAGAGAGACATTCGATCCAATTAAATGACATCTGGAAGTGACAATCATAACAACCATGTGGCTACTGGCTCATAATTTATATTGCTTTCAGGCACTCTCTATTTCCTATAGTCAGCTGTGAGCATCAGTCAAACCATAGTGGGATGCTTCAGCTCCATTGTTAAATTTTAATGAAGATTTGTACCTTGGACAAGTGGTTCCTATG
>CBVK0102222591.1:0-13071 GCA_900067695.1 Picea abies
CTTTTTGCTAATGCCGACTTTTTCAACAGTGCTGCCTGGCCTTGCTGGTAGCTTTGCTAAGTTGTTCTTGGTTTTCACGGCCTTGTTGGCCAACTGGCGGCTTGCTCCAGCGACTGTAGCCCTGCTTGGTGGTTGCTCAGCCCGCTGGATGGCGATTGGTTGTCGGTCGACAACTAGCTGCTGTGGCAGTTACTCCTGCTCGCGGCCGGTCTGCAACTAGTGTCTAACTGGTAGATACTTTGCTGCCCCCTCTCTTCTGCCGTTGTCGACCTCTCTCTGCCTCTGCAGTGGATCTCTCCACTCAAACTCCCAGCCTCCTACCTGTCGTTTGTAAGCCTCCTTTCTCCTCGCGCGACCTCTTCTCCACGCCTTACTACAATGGTTGCTGTGGCAGTCACTTCCCCGTGTGCCCAACTACCACTACACCGTCGGCTCTTAGCTCCACGTGGGCCTGCACAACCTCTACCTCTGATCTGCAGTGTTCGACCACCACACACCGATCTCAGCTCACGAGCAGATCTTTGTTGCAACCAATCCGTGTGGTCGTATGAACTTTCTGTAGCCCACATGTTGTATACAGTGTTCGACCACCACACACCGATCTCAGCTCACGAGCAGATCTTTGTTGCAACCAATCCGTGTGGTCGTATGAACTTTCTGTAGCCCACATGTTGTATGACAACTGCATAGTGGTCGTACAACGACTGTTGTATGACTGTCTTACCGTGCACCTTTTTTTAAATATTTTTTTACTTTCGAGTTTAAATTCAACCCATAGCCTGCAAACCAAAAAACAATTTTTCATGCACTGCAAAATTACGAACTGTGCAAATCTGGTTTTCCCTCAGAGTTCATGCTATGATACCATGTTAATTTTTCTCTAACCCAACACCCGACAATTAATTCCAAATAAACTATGTTAATTTTTCTCTAACCCAACACCCGACAATTAATTCCAAATAAACTAATTTATTGAATAAGAGCACAATCGACTTTTTAACCAAACATTACAGCGGAAGCATAATTAATGAAACCATACACATTGTACATGAGATTTCTGGGTAAATTACCCCTAGAAAAAACCTGAAGGGAAAACCAACACTGTGAGTTATTTATTATTATTAATCTAGGCTCCTGTCTTGGGATAATGGCCCACCTGAGGAAAATACAATACAACAAATAGCCAAGCCTTACAAACCTCAAGATCAGTCCTTTGATCTTGCTAGTTGGTTGCTATCTCCCTTGCTGCCTCTTTGCTCCTTTCCTCAAACCTTGCCATACACACTTGGATGAATGTCCTTCTACACCCAATCAATAAGATGTCACTCTCTCACTCTATGTTTGTGTGTCTACTCCTCTCACTTAGGTCGCCTTTTATAACCTTGAGTTTACCCTAAATCCAAAACCCTAGATCTTGAAAGTGATGAAGGGTCGAGATTAAATCTCACCTTCACTTTAGATCTAATGGCTAGGATTTAATTTAGTTCATTAATGCCAAATACTTAAGCATTTAATTAAATTAAACTCACATTAGTTACAAAAGTACATTCACTTTATTGATCACTTTAATAAAATGAATCTCCTAAGTCCTGAAAGGCATTAAGGACGACTCCCACATGTTAGACACAAACCGACATGGAAGTACTTGTCCGATGTTACTAAAATGTCAACACTAGAGAGGATAGAGTAAAAAAACAATATAATAATGTGGACTAGTACAACCAACTCTTCAAACAAGTGGATGCCCCTCCCAAACCATGGTCAACAACCACCTCAAGCAAGTGTAAATGGTCCAAAAGAAAATGTGCCATCCAAAAGTGCTCTAATGCGCCCTCCAAAAGTGCTCTCATAAATTGTAACAACCACATGTGTGGAAATAAATATTCTCATGAGAAGAGTGAGCCCTCCAAAAAGTGCTCTAAGCATCCACACGTGTGGCAAATAAAATAATTTATCATGTCATAGTCAACTCCAACTAAGTCAATGCGTGGATAAATGAGTCAAGGAGAGAGAGTGTGCTCCAACAAACTAGCACGTGTGGAATGATGATGCCAAGAGAAGGGTCACTCCATCACATGTGTGGCTCAACAAACCAATAACCACCTCAACCAATGGTCCAGTTAAGTATAACTAACTCTAACAAAGTCAAACCACCTCACATGTGTGGTCCAAAAGGGTGTAACTAACTCAACAAACCCACATGAGTGAGGGAATTTCTCCAAGAACAAGTTGTGCCCTCCCAAGATGCTCTAGTCGACACATGTGATGATGTGGTGTCCTTGTCACACTGTCCAATGCATTGTCACGGATTCCAATGTTGTGACACATATCATAATGTATGTATGCATATCCCAATGTAGATACACAGATCCCAAGAAAATGTCATGGATTCCAAGGCATAGATACAATTCTTGATGCAAGTACATGGATTCCAATGCAAGGCTCCCACTCATAGTGGTGAGTCAAGCCTCAATATACGAGTCATTAAGTAGTTCACACTAAGTGATCTTTTCTAGCAACATCATAACATTTATTTAATTTTAGAACTTACCTATGTTTTACCATGGTGGGACAACCTTAACCTTTATTACATGTGACAACTCCTAAGACCAGGAGGTATTTCCTAGATCACTAAATTGGGAGTATTTGCAATAATAGATGGTATGACATTGGTAGGTAACTCCATGAATTGACTCACATAGCTAAACACAAGGCCTTTAAAGATGTTCATCCACATGAGTGCCTCTAAAGATGAGGAAGCATTTTTTAGCATTGAGTTACCATTTCCTCGACATTGTTTCTTACTACCCCTTTTCTTGCCTTTTTCTTTGTTTTTTCTTAATCCTTTTTTTTTAGATATGCATTATTAAGCATGGGACTTGGGGCATTGGCCTCATAGCGAGGTGGTAGAGCTCAAGCTTTATTCTTTGGCTTTCACTGCTTTTTCCTTGAGCTTATAGCTCTTAAGATGAGGCTTTACTCATGGGACTAATAAAGATAGACCTTAATGCATAACTTATGACAATATAACCATGAGCAGGAAAACAAAATATTTGGGAAGATGGGAAGTGTTAAGTATGGTTTGGGATATGGATACCCTACTCTTACCTAGATCTCGAGTAGTACGACTTGATTCAAGAGATGACAATTATGTATCTCATGGTATGACGAGGCAAATAATAAAATCGCAAGTGTGATAATGTGTTATTATATCACACCCAATGTTTATCACAGTCACAACCATACAAGAGACCATATCACCATCTCTAAGCAAGAACACCCATACATGAAACCATAGCAGAGGAATTGAAATGAAGCAACTAACCAAAGTACCATGACCATGTGAATGAAAGCTTAGTATACTATCATGTGCATGAACCATCTGAGGTGTATGTGATGAGGTCAGCTAATATACCATCCATGAGTCGACTGGGAAAAGTCCACTGTGAGGCCATGATGTAGTGAGAAGACTAGAGAATGTCATGAATATGAGCTCTGAATGAATGAGCAAGAGTGCTCATATCGGATGTGAATTGGAACACCACATTGTTGGAAAGGTGGCTCTAGTACTAGTTGCTCATATGTGATCACAATCTTCTCATACCATATGAGGGGGCATTAGACATAAAACACTAGTCAATGTTTGGATCCTCTTGTGTAGAAATGCACTAGTTATCTTAGATTGTGAATTCTTTTAAGATTAAATGTTAACCACAAACCCTACAGTACATGTTTTTAGGCAAAAAGGGTGTGGATAAGGAGTAGGTAAAGAGGATGGTGTTATAGGCAAGGACATGTTACTTTGCATGATAGGTCGATGAAGGGAGTGAAGGTATGCTTAGAGAGGCTTTTTTGGATCAATGGTGAACAAAAACACTTGAATTGGGTTTAGATATCAACACGAATGTTGGTCTAGTTATTTGCATTACAAGTTTGGACATCCTTAGGGTCAGGTAAATAATTAAAATAATTACTAGTTAAAGACAAATGGTTGGTTTTAGGGCAATAATTCCTATAGTGATTTCTTCTTAATTTTTAACAAACTCACTATTGAGTGTTAGCTTTTGGAGTTACTTTGAAAAGGTTTTTATCTTTCTAGGAGAGTGTTAGGTTTCCTTGTGCCTTGGAAATGCTTATTGGACATATGGGTGGCTTGATTTGGGTTGTTGCTTGACCTTGGAGAGAGTGCTAGCATAGAGCTCTTACCTAGGAGGTCATTATCCTAATCGACAATGATGACTAACCCATTGGGTGCACACAATGGAGGAGTTAGTTGCTCGATTAAGGGAGATACCTATCTATGGTGAGGAGCACTTGGAGGTCATTTAGCCCTAACAACATGGGACCATGTGACATACACTTTGGAGGTTGGACACTTGATTTGAGGATGCTTGGGTTGAGGAGCATCTTTTACGTGTTGATGTTTTTGTAGCATGGGATGGGTATTCTCACATTTGCCTTGGTGTCGGGCATGTGAGGATCTTTATTGGCACCCACATTGCATTTTTAATTTTGTGAAAACCTTTTTTGTATGGAGTTGGGGCTTGGAATTGTTGGTGTTGGGGTTTTACACCCACATGTTGGTGCTTCACACCCACATGGAGGAATAAACAATTCTAATTTAATGTTGAGTTTAATGGTGGGCTTCTAAACTCACTTTAGACTCCTATAAAAGGAGAGGCAATGTGAGGAGACATTGGACATCTCATTGTGACATTATGGAGTTGGCATAAGTGAGCGAGCACTTGTGCCAAGGAGATTGGGAGGCAAAATTCAGTCAGGAAATTCTTCACTTTGGCAAATCTAGCCTAGGGTTTCTGGACATTCTTTCTCTATTTTTTCTAGCCAAGGAGGAGGTTGCACGTGTGAGGCCATACAATTCGTACCACATGTGCGACCGTACAATCCATACAGGCGACGTCAACAGTTCATACATGTGACAGTAGGTTTGCAAGTTGGAAGGGTTTTCCCGGAATTTGTTGAAAGTTGTAATTTTGTTGGGAGGACTGTTTTTGTCCTCATAAATTCTCAATCTGAAAATTTTGCAGAACATAAATTTTGTTTCTCTTGTGCATGGATGTTTTCTCTTTGGTCTTTGTGCTTCTACTATTATTTTTTGTCATAATTTCAGTGTAAAATTATTCAGTGATAATAACCCTAGTTTATTGTTTGAGGTCACTTGGAAGTAATTTTCAGATCTGAAATTGAATGCATTGAATTGCCGTGAAAATTTTTGACATCATGAATGTTGGTTGTGTACTTGAACACATGTTGAGAAGCATTGGAGCATGGTAATCACTTTGACACACTTGAAGAAACTTTTGACACATGAAAGGACATGTGGCACACAATTAGAGGAGGAATGCTCTGCATGAGGACATTAGGAAACTGCCATCGAAGAGGTAGCATTGGACTAACAACTTGTGGGAGAGCGCACCATCCTAGAGGAGGGGTGTTGAACCCTAGGAGAATCATTCTTGGAGGGTGTTTCATCTTGGGTGTTGGATAAACCCTAGCATGAAACTTGTACATCCTTGTATTGTAGAATGCTCTATGTGGTGTTGCCTTGTTGATTACTTGTATGGACATAAGTCGTTATTTTATGTTAGCCTCTCTCACCTATTGTATATATAAAGGGAGGAGAGATTTTGTTATCACTCATCATCATTGTACTTTATTTTATCTTTGTAATTGTCTCAGAGAAGTCTTATAGGGAGCAAGATGCTAGGTTTGTGATATAAACCATAGGAGAAGACATGAAGGAGAGAGACATCTTGGATGTTCTTAGAGAGATTTCTCTTGTGAGATGCTAGTGTTTGAGCTATGCAACTAAATCCTAGAGAAGAACATGAAACTGCCATGGAAGAGGTAGCATTGGACTAACAACTTGTGGGAGAGTGCACCATCTTAGAGGAGGGGTGTTGAACCCTAGGAGAATCATGCTTGGAGGGTGTTTCATCTTGGGGGTTGGATAAACCCTAGCATGACACTTGTACATCCTTGTGTTGTACAAGAAGCTCATGAAGAACATGAAGCCCGAGGAATTAATGGCTTGTCTTGTAGAGCCAACACCTTGGATGTCATTGTAGCCTTGTTCTTGTGTGATGCATGGAGGCTAGGGCAAGATCATGGAAGCATAGCTTCACGAGTCTTGAGCTCGGTGTGATACCTTGCTTGTAAGAAGACTTGTTTATTGTACTCTTGTTGTTCCATGGAGGCCTTGGTGTTTGTGTTGATGTAAGAGTTGAAGACCTAGGGTTTTGAGGACTCAAACCCTAGGATGGACATGTAAACTTGGAGACTAGTGCTTGTCTTGTAGGCCATGTGCTAAAGTGATGCAAGATGGGTAGGGTTTGTAGACCCTAAGAAAGACAAGAGCATTAGTGTGGAGACTCTAAGCAATGGTGAGATGCTTTGCTTGGAGGACCTGGAGTTTGATGTGATGTCATGCTTGATGGAGCTTGGTGAGATGGCTTGCTTGGGCAAGTAGTTTCATGTGATGTGATGACATACTTGGAGGTTCACTTGTTATATGAGTGATGGAGCGGCCAGCTTTGGTTGGGAGTGATTTCTAGCTAGGAGGAGTTGGTGGCTAGGGTTTTCTTATGGTTTCCCTAGCTAGGATTTGGAGAGTTTGACTTGTACCAGCTTTGTGATTGCTGTGGTATGTGCTTGTACTTCATCTATTATATGTATATGAGGTTTTCAGCTGTCCAAATTTTGCGTGCTTGCAGATTTGATTTTCAGCAAATGTTATCTTTATGCTTGAGTAGATTCTAGCCCTGGTTATGCATGTTGATTTGACATAACATAGCACTGAATTGGTTAAGTGATTCAACACATATCTGGAAGATAAGAGGGAAAATTTACTTCTGTTATAAGACCTTCAGATCTATGATATGCCTGGAAATTGTGCCCTTAGGGATGTGGCTTTGTGTTATTGAAGTACACTTGAATGGTTTTTATTTTATTGGGCTGCCTTGTGAAAATCAATTGAAGAGAAGTGGAAGCTGCTGTAAATTAATATTTCAGATTCAGCCCTAATGCTGAATCTGCATTAAAAGTCAGAATTCTGAAATTTCTACATTGAGCTTTTATTCAAAAGTTCAATAGAAGCCTTCTCTCTTGGTTCATGATTTTTTAAAGCTTGTCTGTAAATGACATCATTAGCATGCAGTGGTCTCTCTTCAGAAACTCTCAATATTCAGTTGGATGAAGGTGCTGATATGAGTACACTGGAAGAATGAGAGAGAAATTGTTCTTGAGAAACTGTATCTTTGTATCACTCAAGAGTACAGATTTGTTGTACAAGCTGTGAACAAAATTAGAAACTGCCAATAAATATTATCCCAAGGATAAAGATTAATCATTATTTCAAACATAAACCTAATCTTCAAGATTAAGCTTTTTGGAGACAAAGCTCACCTTCAACTCTTACGATAGATAGTTAACAAAATTAGCTTTGCTCACATGACGATGGCTAGAAATACAAGTAGGGCCCTTGTGCACAACTTACACAATAATTGCAAAACAGTTATGGCCATATCTCATGATTTTCTCCATGCTTAGAGGAGATTGTCCCTAATTTCCAATCCTCAAAGGGTATTTCCTTTGCCACAAAGTATCTAACAGTATGTGGTGTTGTAGTTTGGGTTTTGGTATGGACCAATGCATCTTCTAATAGTGGGGTTAGAAAAAGTTTTGAAGGTGGAGTCATGAATGCTTGAAACTGGGGTGGAACTCTGTCTTGCTGAAGAGATTCGAAATGGAAAACCACTGCATACCCTCCTTGCTTAAGAACTGAATCTGAGGTTATCTATATTGGGAAGAGCAAGCACTAATGCTGAACTTATTGCTTGATTAATCATTGTTTGAACTTTGAAGTAGAACATGTTCTAGAGGCTTCATAGTTTCGTGGAGATTAACCTGCATGGTAGCTGAGGTACCTAGTTCAAACAGTTGACTAGAAACTAGACCCAACCATGGTGGAATGGACGAGGATATATTGAAGTAGGCAAGCTCTGAATTGACAGTGGCCATGTAATTTCTGGATATTGTTGTAGTTGAGGGTGCTGCTGAGACAGAGAAACTTGATAACAAGTCTGTTGCTGCTAAGTTGTTTATTGGAATTTCTTTTCTGGAATACGGTCATAATATCATGGATTAACTTGGCCTGTCTCTTTGGTGTTCGCTGGATTAAGTTGGCTGAGAAGTGTTGTGCATGCTGATGCTGTTCATGTGATTCTTGTGCTAGAAGCTGGATGAGCCTAAGTGTTCCCTAGAGAACTCAAGGGATTTTTCGTTTTAGGAAGCCATTGTAAATCAAAAGCCGAATAACAGAGACAAGACAAAGTCATCAAGAATATATATATTTGTTCTCTTTTTTTTTGCAAAATCTGGCAGAAGATAGTTCTTATTTGAACAAAATGGCACTTAGTGTCATGCAATGCCTGTTTGTTAATATGCAGCATTTCTCATCTTCTTGCAATATTTCTTGTTTACATGGAGTAATTCTTAAGTGCATGCAATGCTTCTCAGCTAACATGCAACACTGTAATTGTCATGCAATGCATCTCAACTAACATGCAACAATTGTTAGCTGCATGTAATGCTTCGTAACTAATATGCAACACTTCTAAGTTTAATGCAACGCCTATGTGCTTCAATCTATAGGTTCGACTTATAATCACTGGAATCCTCTACACAGTTGGCTGTAGTGATTATGGATGCTGTCCTAACTGATGTGGAGAGTGTTGGAAAATGCTGCTGAAGATGTGAATGTAGAGGAATCCCTGAAAGGAACCAGGGTAGAAGATGAACCATGAACGGAGATGCAGAGGCAGACTCTGAAGCATAGTAACAAGACTTGCCAGAACTTGAGCTGAGTTGAAAATACTGACCCAACTTGTAGAGTTTTAATCCAGTGTTTTTTGTAGTTATAGCCAAATTTTGTCATGGTCTGTCGATTTACTTGTTTTTTTAATAAGCCGAGTTCTTGCCATGTTTTGCTGAGTCACCAAGTTGACTCTCAATTTTGGGTTTTCCGAGTCATTGCCAAGTCCAAGTGCATGGCTTTGCTTCGGGCGAGCGAGAACGTGGGTGTGCAAGCAGGCTCTGAGAAAAACTAGGATCAAAGTTGAATTTCTGATGTAAATCTGAGTGCAGAGATGGACTCCAAGAAAAGCCAGGGTGATGAGGAACTTGGGTGTTGAGGTTAGCTCTGAGAAAAGAGCTGTACATTCTTTTTTCATCTGCAATGTTGGCTTGGGGCATTCTGTGGAAGGCTAACTGCCCTTTAGGTTTCATAATCCATTTTACTTTTCAAGTAAATAATAATTTTGGAAGAAACAAATAATTTAATAATTTAAAATTTCCTTCTAGCTAAACAATTTGATTTAAGCCCATATTTGAACTTTATTTCCAATTTGCTAGGATAATATGGTTTAGTGAGAATACTCATTGACACATTGTTAATTTTGAAATACATGTTTCAGTGAAATAGTTATTCTCTGTTTGAACATGGACTGCCCCAAAGTTCATTTTGATTTGGTAATACACAAACTAATGGTAGCCATGGCCTAAGTTATGTGATATTGATCTGCTATAAAAGAATATGGTGAGCAGGCTTTATAAATATATAGCATACGAGTCCTTGTTGCAGGCATATAAGAAACATGGTTTAATTCAGAACATGCCATAAATTTTGAAAAACATTCTTAACAGCAAAAGTGATTCCATGTTCTAACATTGTCTGCCCCATCATTTGGCTGCTCTCTTGAGTGACAGTCAACCTATTGTTAGTCAAAGCCTAAATTATGTTTCTTCAATATCTATCCACAAAAATGAGTAGGCTTGGTAAACTGAACGAGTAATCATTGCAGGCATGTATCCGTCTTGTCTCCTTGAAGGTCCAAAGTTATCAACTTGACTACAGAATTTTTGCCAAGATTTGTTATTTATATCACGCTGTTACCTAGAACAGTTATATTTTACAACTGAATGGCTAGACACTAAGTGCTACTGATGTTTATGAGGTTAACTGCATAATAGGATGCATCAAAGAAAGATTGATGTTTATATTTACAAGGGACTTGAGCACGTAATATCTATGTCTACAGATGTAGTGGAGTTTGTAGATGTCGTACCTATAGTAGCCATGCCTGAAAAAATGAAAAACAATGGAATCAAAAGAGGGTAAAATATGCGTTTTTTCCCAAGAAAATAACAATAAAAAATGACATTTTGTTGAAAAATATACATGTTAAAAGTAATTTTCAAAGCATACAATACCTTACAAAAGTAACCCTCATAATTCTCAAGATGTAGGCTTATAGAATAGTAAAAGGTATAACTAATACAAATCTATATTGTAGTTACAGGTTTAATTTAGATATAAACAGTTATATTAAAATTTGGAGTCTATGGTCAATTGAGCATGGATCTACAAAAGCATGGTCTGTATCAGCAGTCTGGCCAGAGAAAGTTTTAGACAGCATTTTCTTAGTCCATTAATCCTTTTGGCTACTGTGATTTTATGTACTCCGCTCCTTTTCTATCCAAAAGTTTGCCAAATGAATTTTTAGAGTTATATGTTAAAAGTTTTGGCAACGTTTCTACTCTGTTTTAGGTAGCATTTGATGGATATGAACCTCTCTTCAGTTACTGCTTTCCGTTCAAAACATTTTCTTTTGTTTTTTTTCAAGGATATTCATTTAGCGACTTACATAGCAGAGATCCCTGTGTTTAGTATCATTTCTAGCTTTGTTGCTTGTGAGCATTAAGTTGGAGTTTAGATTCGAAATTACAAAGCTGGAAGAACATATATCTTTCAACTTCCTAATGAATGCTGGCTCATTTCATTTTTAAAGTTTGCATGGAGTTGCAACTTGGGTGACATAGACTACCATGTGTATTCTGAATCTTAATGCATATATTTACTATTTTGTCAATGTTGATGTAGAGAATACTTTGGCTGTCACTTTAATCGTGATTTTTTTTTCTCCTGTGCTTGCAGCACTTACAACCAACGATCTAGACAAATTTTTGATGTCGATTGGGAAAGAACCTGCTTATGTGGACTTAGAGGTAAACCGTAAAGTATAGACTTCAGTAGTACAAAGGACAATATAGAAGCTAAGCATGAGCATACTTACTTGTATGGATATTTTGCTAATTTTCTTATCATTTTCTTCAGGCTGTAGTGTCTGTGGGAAAAGATCAACTGCCTGATCTTGCTGTTTATGTTCCAATGGAGTTGGTTATAGTCTCTAATCTGCATGCTGAACAAGGACCAGATAATGAGACAGGACCTCTGAATATTATTCATAGAGAGAATGAAACTAGCAAACATAAAGGTGATTATGCTGAAACTTTTCATGGTGTATGTCTTTTAATTAAAGATATTCTTGATCATGGTGAGAAGATGATTGGGCTGTATTACTTGTGTCTGTTGAAAAAGGTTTTATTTTGTTGATGTGCTTTACTAGAACAATTGTTATTTGTCGTCATATTTATGATAATGTTTCTTGTAATACAATATAACATCCTAATGCTTTTTTTTTTTATGACAAATACTTGTTGACTTGCCAGGGAGTGTTTGTTAATTTAAAAGCACAATCTAACATAATAAAAGAGGGTGTTGGAGCCAATTTTATTAGCCGAGAAGCTCACAGAAAAGGATTTCATTGCTTTTGGTGAATATTGTTCTTTAAAGGGATATAGAGAACAGTGGAAGCTATGCTTGTTGAACATCAATTGGAATATTTTTTTTGGATGATTATGGAGTCAGAAAATTTACAGGCTCTGGTCAGATGTGTTTGGAGCGATTCAACTCAATTAAATGAATTTATTTAATAACATTTCAGTGACATTTCAGAGAATTGAAAATTGTCTTTTGAGACAAGGTTTCTATAAAGCTTTGACCCAGTTTGCTGATCTACCTCGAGGGAGATATATGTAGGTAATGTTAAGCCCACTGAAGTTCTCCTCAAGATATTTGGAAAAACTAACATGGACCTTGTTAATTAGTCTAAGAGGCATGAAAATGATAGCTATTTTTTAAGTGAAGCTTCTGGTCAATGTGAGCAAGCGGCAACTGCTCTATTTTTATAAAAACTGAGATAGAAATGACCTGCCACTATATGGAATCCTTCTTCCGCTAAGAAAGCCACGAACAGGGAGTTTCTATTCCGCCAAAGTCCCTTGCACCTGGCCACACCCATTTTCTCAAGAATAGGTGCTGTTAAATTCCAGAACCTAGCACCCGACAATTAACTTGAAATAAAATCACTTTATTTATTAACTGCACAGCTAGGTTTTAACCAAATGTTAGCGGAAGCATAAAACAAAAACCGATCACATGCACAATAGATTCGGGTAAACACCCCTTTAAAACCCCTAAGGGAAAATCAGATCCTTCTTGATTTATTGTTATAAATATTGGGCTCCCGTCTTGGATAATGGCCCATCAGAGGATTACAATGCAACAATAGCCTAGGCCACTTGGCTGCTATCTCCTTGTTGCCCCTTTGCACCTTTCCTCAACCTTTCCCACTCACACTTGGATGAACTCTCTTCACCCACTCAATGAGATCTCCTCACTTTGTGTGTGTGTCACATCCTCTCACCTAGGTTGCCTTTTATTACATTGAGTTAACCTTAAGTCCAAAACCTTAGATCTCCTTCAAAGTGATCAACAACTAAGATCTAGTCTCATGTTCACTTTAGATCTAATGGCTAGCACTTAATCAACTCTCACTTAAGTTACTAATGCCAAGTAAACTTAGGAATTTAACTTAATTAATCTCACATTAATTTAAAGTGCATTCACTTTAATAATTAACTCGTAAAGTGAACTTCCTAATATTTTTTGAGAGGTTACAAGGACGACTCCCACATGCTAGACACCGAGCCTATGTGGAAGTACCTATTTGATGCTAAATACATCAACATGTACATATAAGCACAAGCACAAACGTGTGTTAATGTTTATGCCATTATTATAGTTCTTTGCATTTCAATAGATAAGAGCAATATAAGAACAAGATCACTGAGAAATACACATTCACAAGA
>CBVK0102222593.1:0-34010 GCA_900067695.1 Picea abies
AGAAGATGTACAGGATGATTGGGGTTCGAGAAGAGAAGGTGTACAAGCTTCAGTTTCAACAAGGGAGAGCATTGGTCAGAACAACCACAAACATGGGAGAGTTGTGGCACAAGAGGATGGCGCACATACACTTTGGTGCGTTGGAGCACTTGAGACAAGTAGTCATAGGGTTGCCTAAGTTCACAATAGAGAAGTATGACCCTTGCAAGGGTTGTGCAATGGGAAAATATGCTCGAAGACTATTTCCACCGAGCGAGCACAAATCCAAGGGAGTATTGGATTTGATTCATTCATACGTATGTGGTCCGATGAGCGTGGAGTTAGTGAGTGGGTTCAAATATATTGTTTTGTTCATAGATGACTACTCCAGGAAGACCTGGATTTACTTCCTGAAGGGCAAGGATGAGGTCTTCGACAGGTTCCAGGAGTTTAAGGCTCTAGTAGAGAATCTAACTGGTAGGAAGATTCGGGTTTTGAGATCTAACAACGGGGGTGAATACACATCCAAGGATTTTGTGGATTATTGCGCAACAACGGGGATCAAGAAGGAACTCACAGTTCCTTACAATCCTCAACAGAATGGAGTGGTCGAGAGGAAGAATAGGACTATAGTCGGAGCAACACGGGCGATGATTCATGATTAGGGTTTTCCACTCTTTTTGTGGGCAGAGGCTAGTCGCACTGTTGTATACTTACAAAACAAGAGTCCCCACACAGTTCTGGGGAAGTTGACACTCGAGGAGGTATTTACAGGTACCAAACCGGATGTGAGTCATCTTCGCATATGAGGCAACATATGTTACTGTCTTGTCCATTCGGAGAAGAAGACAAAGCTAGAACCCACAACGGATAGGGGTTTGCTTGTTGGATATAGCGAGGCTTCCAAAGCCTATAGGATGTTTGTGCCAACACGTAGGAAGATCATAGTGTGTAGGGATGTACAGTTCGAGGAGGAGCGTGCATTGAGGAGGTCTAGAGACTTGCCAACAAAGGACCAATAGGGACATGACTCGGGAGTCAAGACTGAGGAGGCACAGGGTCGGAGCACATGATCACAGAGTCAGACACAGGGTACTGGTACAAGTATAGGTGTTGAGAAGGAGACTGCTGGACAAGATCATCAGGAGCTAGCTGATGAGGAGGAGGAGCAACGTGATGCAGTTCCACAGGAGAAGGACACTAGGCCACGACCTAAGTGGTACAAGTCCACAGTTAGTGATTCTAGATCGACAGGGCTTCCAGAGAGAGACTTCAGATGAAGTAAACCACTAGATAGACTTGGGTACATGGCATTAATGACACAACTTATTGATGCAAAGCCTTCAACTTATGAGCAGGTTGCACAACATGGAGTGTGGCAAGAGGCCATGATGGAGGAGCATGCATCCATCATGAAAAATGATGTATGGGAGGTGGTGCTTAGGCCAGAAGGGAAGAATGTGGTTGGATCCAAGTGGATCTACAAGGTCAAGCATGCAACAAACATAAATGTGGATAAGTACAAAGTGCGCTTCGTGGCCAAGGGGTTTTCACAACGAGAGGGAGTCGACTATAAGGAGACTTTCACCCTGGTGGCCAGATATACATCGATCAAGATTGTTATATCTTTAATAGCAGAGATGGGTTGGTGCGTTCACCAAATGGACGCGAAGATTGCCTTCCTCAATAGAGTTGTTGAGGAGGAAGTATATGTTGAGTAGCCAGAAGGGTTTGAGGTCGGTGACATAGAGACACATGTTTGCAGATTGAGGTGAGCCTTATATGGGCTCAAGCAGGCACCTCGGGCTTGGTACTGGAGGATTGACATCTACTTGAGAGAGATGGGTTTCTAGCGGAGTGAGGCAGACCTGAACCTGTATTTTCTTGTAGGGGAGGCACCTCTCATACTGGTGTTGTATGTAGATGACCTATTTCTGACAGGGGACAAGCAACTGATAGCAGATTGCAAGACAAATCTTGCAGTTGAGTTTGAGATGAAAGAGCTTGGGTTGATGCATTACTTCCTTGGTCTAGAGGTCTGACAGTTGGATGGGTGCTTCTTCTTGGGACAGGGGAAGTATATAGTGGAGATCTTGCGTAGGTTAAGGATGACAAATTGTAGGCCCATGTCAACGCCTCTAGTCACGAATTGGAGGAAGATTGATGCATCAAATTCAAAGACAGTAGACCCCATTGTCTATTGTCAGTTGATTGGATCGCTCATGTATTTGGTCAACATTCGGCCATATATTAGCTTTGCAGTAAACTCTGAGTCAGTTCATGGTGGACCCTTGGAGATTACATTGGATTGCTGCGAAGCATGTGATTCACTACCTTAGAGGTACAATGGAGTGCATGTTTTTGTATGAGTGTAGTGGTGGAGTGAGGTTAGTAGGCTTTATAGATGCTGACTGGGAAAGATGTGCAGAGGACAGGAAGAGTACTTCGAGATGTTGTTTTAGCGTTGGATTGGGTATCATTTCCTGGTTCAACAGGAAGCAAAGATCAGTGGCATTAAGCTCTACTGAAGTAGTGTACATGGCTGCTAGTTTGGAAGCATGTGGGGCACTGTGGCTGAGGAAGCTACTCTTGGGATTGTTCAGGTAGGAGCTAGAAGCTACTGTGATTCACAGTGACAATTAGAATTGCATCAAGCTCTCTGAGAATCCGATGTTTCATGATCGTAGCAAGCACATTGATATCAGGTATCACTTCATTCAAGATTGTGTACATAGAGGAGTCGTGAGGCTTGATTACATACAAACTGATGAGCAGATGGCAGATATCTTCACCGGGGCACTGAGTAAACAAAAGTTTGAAAAGTTCAAAGATCAGATGGGGTTGAGACAAAATCCCTTCCTTGCTAAGAGGGAGTGTTGAAAATGTAGCAAGGAAGGTCTTCCAGCCATTGCAGCGCCCTAGCATGGTGGAGGACGATGAAACATTAGCTAATATTGATTATTTAACTTTTCCCTAAGTCTAACTTAGGAAAAAGGACTGCTGATGTGTTATATTCTTCAGTTGACTTTATTGAGCACCTTTTATAAGGTTAAAGTGAAAAATAATTTAAGTGATGGATGTTTTAATCTTAGCCATCCATCTTGGAGAGTGAGGGAGAGTTAATGTCAACCGTCCATCCTTATGAGATTAGGGTTTCACTTACTCATGGAAGTATAAGGAATCAACTTGACTAGGAGGGTGCATTATTCATCTGAGAGAGAGGGCGAACTTCATTGGCGTGAAGGGATTTGCCTAAGGTTTGTTGGAGAGAGATTGCAGGGAGACAGAGGAAGATTCTTCAAGGGATATTGGCACACTTCTTTAGCTTGGCAGAGACAACTACCTTCAGATCTGAGAGCCACCATACAGGGTGACGCAGAAGCTGACGCAGGGGCCGTACATCTACGTAGAGGCTCAAGTAGAGGCGAGTACTAAGTCGTTCTGGTTCAAGGATGTCGGGAGAGGTCGTACTTATGTTGTAGAGGTGAAAAGTTGAGGGTTTACTTAGAGATTTGGCTGGGCTGAAATTCTTTGAAAGAGATCTCCATATTTCTACTGCTAATAATAAAAATCCACAAATCTGCTGCATTGGTTTTCCCTTCAGGGTTTTTCTAGGAACTATTTGTCCAAATATTTGTGTACATGTGATGTGATTGTTGTTTTCTTCTACTGTTAAGTTCCTTGTTATTAGTTTTTTGCTGTGCAAATTTATTTTTGAAAATAACCTAGCTGTAACTAAAAATCAGAAATAGATTATTGTTTATTTGTCAGGTTTAGAAAAATTCACATCCCCCACATGACATGACAAATGCATCATTGCTATCTTAAACTTCAGGAAACATCTCATTTGTTATCGAGAGCTTTATTAGCATCACATCCTCTCAATTCTTTGCATCATACTTTTGTTGAGCATTTACATTGGTTTCACTGTGGATTTCTTTTCCCAATACAATTTTGTCCAAACATCTACATTCAAATATGGCAAACATCTTCATTTTCTATGATTTAAAATTTTGACCATTAATTTTTCATTTCTGTCCAACATTATATGAGATAAATTGGTCATTTTTTCTAGGGTTTAAATCTAAGTTGCATGAAATGTGGAAACGTTTAGAAACATGAACGCTTGGAAATGTGACCCCACCAAAATGTGCACATTGGGGGAAATATGGTATATATATATATAAAACACATTATCTTGCAAGAAAAAAAGAACGATACACAAATGATATTTTAGAAGGAAAATCGTGTCTATATTAACTCCCATAGATGATTAGTAGATTACATGATGCAAAATCCAAAATCAACCTTTATAAATGAGGTTATACATCCAAAATTATCCTTTATACATGAGCCTATATGTGCTGAAAATGAAATAAAACATGAGCTAAAGACAAGTACAATTACATATCCTAATATAACTCATCCTCACTCTCATCCTCATCAACAAAAATAGAAGAAGATGCTTTTTCAACAGAACTAGAGTGTGGATTGGAAGAAGAAGTAGCTCCACTTTCGGTTGCATCACGATCAATATCAAGAGCGACAAGAGAGAGTTCCCCAAGTCTAGGCATTTTGCATCACATCCTAGTCTTTATGAGGCCCACTTTTATATTCTTTATCCCTACAAGACACAAGGCGTAGGTTTGAATGCACATATACAAGATCCTTAGCCTTTTGCGATCCCAACTTGTTGTGCTTCATGGAATGAATGAAAACATTGGTTCTCCAATTCCTTTTCGCTGATGAAGAGCTTGGTACTTGTGATAGAATATGAGTGGCAAGGCTTTGCAAATATACACCATTTTCCCCATGACAACTCCACCATTTAACTGGGTTCATACTCCTCTCATCTAAAGATTATATATCTACACAATCCTCTAATCCAACAACAAAACAAACAAATTCCTCCCTCACTTCAGTTTGTAAAGAAGTTGGAAACAACCTCTGAAAGGCTTTTTTCACTCCATTGGCCACCTCATTGTCTTTATGTGGGGCCTTCCTCTTCCTATTGCATTTGAGCAATGAAATTTCATCATAAAATCTTGGATTTAGAGCATGTGCCAAATTGTGCAATGGAGTGTTAAAGCCATTCCACCTTGTAACGATGATGGATCTCACATGCTCTGCAAAATCAAAATGAACAAAAAGAAGAGTGGGAGCCTCCTATGTAATAATGTCCATGGTTTTGTCCACCATGATATCCATGCCATTGTAAATCTCTCCCAAGAAAGGTTTGTCTGTGTCTGCATCTTGAAGAAGCTCAAATGCAGGTAATGTGAACTAGAGCTAGAACTCTATCTTGCTCCAACAATCCTCATCAATCAACACCCTCTACACCATACTTCCCCTCTCTGAATTTTCCTGTCTACACTCAACCCAAGTCGCACCCACCACAATACTCATTAATGCAGGTTTGACCTCAACAAGGCAACACAACATGATGAAGTTTGAGTCATATCTTGTCTCAACAAATTTGAACAACTCTAATTTGGAGTATTCTCGATATATTGTTTGAGGCTAATGGTGGTTGGTGATGAATTTTATGATCTCTTTGGTCTATCATGTGACCTGAATCCATGTAGTTTTAGCCTCAATCTCTTCTAAAATCAGATTTAGATTATGGACAATGCAACGAGTCCAAAATATATGATTGTATGTACTCTCAACAATCAAGCCTGCAACTTTGCAAACATGTGCATTAGCTGTGATAACTTGCATCACATTTTATGGCCCTACTTGTTCAATAGCAGCAATTAAAATTTCAGCAATGCACTATCTCTTATCTCACCTGAACAAACTTATCCTCTTAAGAACGTTGCAATGACATTGATAAATGGCCTATGCTTTGTATCAGTGCATCCATCTGAGATAATGGAAACTCCCATGCTACTCCATGAGCTATGAATTGGTCTTAAAACATCCTCAAGAAATTGCCTCTCTTTCTTGAGCAAAATTGTTCTAAGTTTTTCATAGTTTGGCCCGTTGAAACCTCGAGGGGCTGTGTTAGTTGCCCTCACCAAATCCTTCCAATAGCGGGACTGAACCACATTAAAAAGGATACCACAAGCAAAGATGGCCCTTTCCACCCTTGACTCATCATCTTCTCTCCCTTGATTGTTGAGCATTTTCAACAATCTGCTATCTTTAGTTGCCGGTTTGGATATCTCTTCTTCTACCTGTATCGCCCTCCTCTTCCTTGCTTCATGAACAATCCTTGGCTTATTGCTAGCACCCAAACAAGGATTGCTAGTGCTACCCATACCAATTTTGTTTCTTTGATCTTTCAACTTTTGAGCATCATTATTCTCTTTCTAAAATGCAGTTCTCACCTCTGGATTTCTGGTATGTGCACAAACATCAACACCCTATACCTCTTCATGCAAAATGTGAGCCTTGACTCCTGTGTAAGAGCCCTTGTAGGTCCTGTCACTTTTACATAAATTGCACTTCCATTCACATGAACCCCCACCACCCATTTGCTTGAGCTTGGTAACATACTTCCAAAGAGGATAGTATTCTAGCTGCTTGTTTGCTTGAGGAGTTCTAGGGGCATTAGAAATGACACTGTGAGAAGCCATGAATGCTTCAAAAACAGTAAATAAATCTACTTACCAAATAAATCTGCTGCCCACACCCTTCTTCTTGCTGTAAAACAATCACCATCTCGTTGGAAATGCACTGAAGCTTTTGCTCGAATGGTCCAAAACACAAGTAAAATGCTTGTCGCTGCTGTAGGAAGTTCTTCTTGCTGAAGAAAGTGTGAGGAATGAGTGAATGAAGTGCTTTCTTTTAGAAAAAAATAGACTGTTAGGGTTTCTAGAGAATTCTAAATATATTTTTTCAAATAAATGTAAAATTCAGTTAACCAAATAGGTGGAGTGATTAGAATCTAGATATGTTTATTAGTGGTTAATTAAGTGTTTTTTTGCCACCTAAGGGTCCTACGCCCTTTTTGGTTGCTTGGATGGGTCCACTTAGCAAAAAAAAGAAGTTGAAACGGCTGGGATTTGCATCAAAACTGCTTGGAAATGCCACCAACTGTACCATATGGTGTTTCCATATTGGGAAATGCCGTGTGGTATGGTCGATGATGTTTCCAGGCCATTTTGTACCCATTTTAGTGTTTCCGACTGTTTTGGGTACTGGTATGTCATCTGGGGAAGCGTTTCCTGCAACATAGGTTTACATACACCAAATAGATCCGAATTCAAGATTACAATTCGGCAATTGACAGTGCTACTGCTATCCCAAACAGAAACACATTCTAAATCCAAGTCTTGAACATCTTGTCAATCAAGTGTAAAAAATAATGTGTTATATTTCCAGAAAATCTCTGTTCTTGACCATCACTCCATAATTTTTTTTTTTAAAGTTTTGAATACAAATACATAAACCTTCTTTTGAATTAATGTCCATATATTTTCAGTAATTATCAAACTTATCGGTATTGATTCTCCAGGCACAGATAGTCCTCAAATTGACTTTCTCTTCTCTCCTCTACATGCTAACAGGTAGGGGTAATAGTTTAAAAACCCCATAGTTCTTGCTTCAGTGGCTACACTTTACAGACTGAACTGGCTGTCAACTTCGATTGAGCGATATCTTTTCCTTTGGTCACCTCTCACGGCACTCTAACCCAGCTCAATTCTTTGATGGTTTGGCAGGAAAACTCTGTACTTTATTTATGTGGTTTCGCTTTTTATTCGGCGGCTTTGTGACTCATTCTATTTGGCCGCTTCATTTAGCATTGGTGGCTGATAGTCCATTTGCACAGACCTGTTACTTTTCCAGATGGTGGCTGAACGACTCACCCCAATCCTCTCCCCTTCAGTTCTCACAATGGGTGGCTTGATATGATTGCTCTGATTGGTTTATTCCTCTGACCACAACCCTGACTGCTCAATTCATTTCACTTTAGCAGGTTCCATTATTCGATACCACAGTTGCTCTCTTTCTTGACTTCTCTGATGCAGCTCACCTTAACAGTCTTGCTTAGCAATCTCTGACACTTATGGTGGCAGCTCTTCCTACTTGCTGGGCACCCTAGTTTTCCTTTGCCCTTCACTGAATTCTCAGGCAGCATATCACCTTTTTCTATCTCCATCATTGTATATCTCACACAGGCGGGGCGACTATACTTCTTACTTCTGAATATATATTTTTTTATTTTCCTCAAAATGGATTCAGCTTGACCTTTTTATCTTCTGTCCAATGTGTGTGAGTAGTCTCTCAGTGCCTTCTCTGGTCACAGCAGTCTGTTGTCTCCTTCACCCATCGTGAGATTAGAAGTGGAGGTTGCTGACCATTGAAGGTGGCAACCCACTGAAATTTGTTGTGTTCCAATGCAACTAATAATGCTGTGGACCTTGATGGCAGGAAGGAACTGAAAGGCATTATACCCCAATTCGGCTTAAAGGAATTTATATTACTTTGAATGGAGAACTAGTGCAAACTCATGATCACCAATTCTAATGTTAAATGTGTAGGGCGTGATGACGCTGTTTAATACAATTAAGAAGGGAGAGAAATAGACTTGAATATGCATGAATATATCTGTAAACTGATTGATTTCCAGTTACTGTGCTTCCTTAGATGGGTGTATTACTTTTGGATTAATATTATAATTTTTAGATAAGCAATGTAGTGTTGATGTCACTGGAGTGAAGTCGCTATAGTAGATAAGATAAGATAAGATAATTTTATTAATGTCCAACAAATGACCACAAAAGTGTTGATGTTTTGGTAGCTGCTATCATGGAGTCGATCTCATTGATTGGTTGTTTACATCCATCTGCTGCATGAAGTCATCAGGACCATCAAAGGGAATGTCACTATCCGTCTTTGAGTCAGAGTCACTCTCATGAGTAACCAATGGCACACCAACCAAACCATATTGCAGCTCACCTGATTCATCCTCCTCATCTATTTGTAATTATTTCACAAATTGTTTCTTTTTTTATATTTTTGTTTTTTAGCCTTATTAGACAAAAATTCAGGGGGGTCACCCAGGAGTCCCCCTTTCGAGGGGGGACGCCACGTCCTCCATCCTGGCGAGTCGCGTCCCCTTGAGATGTGGGGAGACGACTCCCCAAGAGTCCCCCTTTCCCCGGTGCGTGGGAAACGTAGGGTTCATGCACCCAACCCCGGGGGATGCGTCCCTGTGGAACATTGAAAATTACATAAAATATTTAAATTTTAATGAAAAAATTATATTTTAAAGATTCCAAACCATGATTCCAAAAAATTATTGAAACTTTGACAAAAAGCTTTATGAATAAATGAGCAACAACATTTAAATGACAAACATAAATGGCAAGCAATGTTCCACCATCGCTTATATTGGGATCCTCATCATTAGTATCATCCTTTGCCTCTTGTCTAGCCTTTGCCTCTACCTCAATACTCTAGAGACATCAGTGAACACCTCTCAATTTTGATGAAACTACCTAATCGAAGCCTTATAAAAGCTTAACATGCCTAGTCAATGATTTTGGTTTGAGTGAAAGGTACATTTTTGCTAAGGCCATGCCAGAGGAGTTCAACAATCAATACCACCAACATCGAGGTACATAAAGGGCTTGGTGCTCTTGATTAAATGCCAATCCCATACCCTCATATGCGATAGAATCCAATCAAATTGTTGCAATCCTACCAATCTTGAAACCCTGAAAATTGTTAAGTCTACTGGATTTTGAATGGGATATGAAATTCTACTTTCTCCATATGAAGTTCGATGAGTTCGGAACCACTCTCAAACATATTGAGACAATTAATGGCAATGTTAAAAATTTAAGTAAAAGGATAAAAAGGAAAGATAAAGGAAATGTCAACTTTTACTTAACATTACCATTAATTGCTAACATTTTTGGTCAAATCCTTTTAAAGAAAAATTTCATCTTGCATGTTGGTGGGGTCTAGTATCTTCTCGGTTGAGTTACGCAGTGAACCGATCGATTTGACCGGTTCGGTACCAAAGTGTCCTTTCGAGTCAATAAAACAATCGAGTCAGACTGGTTGGGGTTGGCTTGGTTAACTCGGTCGAGTTCAAGTCTGAGTCAATCGAGTTTTAATACATTGTTCTATACCTCTAGATCTGTGTGTGGTTTTCATCTAACCCCACCCCTAGGTGTTGGTTGTGCTAACCAAGATTGTGAATCCACTAAAACCCAACAAGATGAACCATAAGCTTCAACAATCTTAACTACCCAGAAATTTATTTAGCACATTTAAATTTCTGAAATTGCTAATTTATACTTACAGCCAGGTTTTCTTCATAGAAAATAAAAGCGCACAGCAGAAATAAACACTAGGAACACTGTAGAGAGTAACAACAATTACATCACATGAGAACACCACTATTTTTGGGTAAAATGACCCTAGGAAAAACCCAATATGGGAAAATCCATTTTTCAGTTTGTGGATTTTATTATTGCAGCAAAAAATATAGAGATCTCTTACAGAGTAGACCGATTTACAACAATGGCTGAGGAAACCCCAGCGAAAATTCTTCTCAGCACTTGTACGACCATCTCTAAACCAAATCGAACCAAACAACACAAAATCGGCCCAACAAACGAGCCTTTGTGCAAATAGTATGGCCCAATTGTGCTATCTCTGCGTCACACGTGCGACTCTCTCAAATCTGTAGTACGACCTCTGCAAATGGCTGAGTAAACTAGTCGATCCACCTACTAGAACTCTCCTTTGTCTTCTTTGCAACTATTCTCCAACAAACCCTCAAGCAAATCTCCTTCTCTTGCTGAAACTCGCCCTCTCTCAAGTGAATAATGCGCCCTCCTAGCGAAATCGATTTCCTTATACCTCCATCAACAAGTGAAACCATAATCCCAAAATGATTAAGGTCTGAGATTAACTCTCCCTCATGATGAGATGAATGGTCAAGATTAAAAGACCACAACTTAAATTATTTTTCACTTGAACTTTAGAAAAGGTGCTCAATAAAGTCAATTGAAGAATATAACACATCAACAGTCCTTTTCTTAAGTTAGACTTTAGAAAAAGTTAAATAATCAACTTGACCCGTGTTTCATTGCCCCCCACCATGCTAGGATGCTGCAATCTAGTGGAAGACCTTCCTTGCTACATTCTCAACACTCCCTCTTAGCGAGGAAGGGATTCTGCCTCAACCCCATCTGATCCCTGAACTTCATGAACTTCTGTTTGCTCAGTGCCTTGGTGAAAATATTTGCCATCTATTGATCAATTTGTATGTAGTCAAGCCTCACGGCTCCTCTCTGTACACAATCCCGGATGAAGTGATACTCGATGTCGATGTACTTGCTACAATCACAAAACACCGGATTCTCAGAGATCTTGATGCAACTCTAATTGTCACAGTGAATCACGGTAGTCTCTAACTCTTGCTCGAACAATCCCAAGAGTAGCTTCTTTAGCCATAGTGCCTCACATGCTGCCAAAATAGTAGCCATGTACTTTGCCTCAGTAGAGTTCAATGCCACTGAATGCTGCTTCCTGCTGAACCAAGAAATGATGCCTGATCCAATATTGAAACAACATTTCGAAGTACTCTTCATGTCCTCTGCACACCCTACCCAGTAAACATCTGTAAATCCTGCTAACCTCACTCCACCACTAAGCTCATACAATAACCCGTACTCCATTGTACCTCTAAGGTAGCAAAGCACATGCTTCGCAACAATCCAATGTACTCTCCGAGGGTCCACCATGAACTAACTCAAAGTTTACTGCAAAGCCGATAACTGGCCAAGTGTTGACTAGATACATGAGCGATCCAATCAACTGATGATAGACAGTGGGGTCTACTGTCTTTGAATCTGGTGCATCAATCTTCCTCCAGTTCGTGACTAGAGGTGTGGACATGGGCCTACAATCTATCATCTTGAACCTACGCAAGATTTCCACTATATACTTACCCTGTCCCAAGAAGAAGCGCCCATCTTGCTGCCAAACCTCCAGACCAAGGAAGTAATGCATCAACCCAAGGTCTTTCATCTCAAACTCAGCTGCAAGATTTGTCTTACAGTCTGCTATCGGTTGCTCGTCCCCTGTCAGAAATAGGTCATCTACGTACAACACCAGTATGAGAGGTGCCTCCCCTGTAAGAAAATACAGGTTCGGGTCTACCTGGCTCCGTTGGAAACCCATCTCTCTCAAGTAGTTGTCAATCCTTGAGTACTAAGCTCGAGGTGCCCGTTTGAGCCCATACAAGGCTCTCCTCAATCTACAAACATGCGTTGCCCTATCACCAACCTCAAATCCCTATGGCTGCTCAATATATACCTCTTCCTCTGTTAGAAATAAAGAGATGTGCTCGTTTATAGCAATATTGTCACCCAACCATAGGCACGAAGGCCACTCCCTAGCACCTTAACCTTGATAGACAAAATAATTCCGGAAACAGACCAATAGCCAACCAAGGTAGCACACCTTTCTCGAAGGCTAGCGCACCGAGCAAGAATAACCAAAGACCAAGCAGAAAGTCCAAACCATAACTAATAGAAAGTCCAACCAAAAGCCAAAATCCTAGTTGTAGCAGTTGTAGCAGTTGTAGCTGCACTCCCTCTCCAAACTTGCGCACCACTAGTCTTATGCAGTTGTGAGAGTAAGAGTGTCAAATGATCTCTAGTGCCCTCTATTTATACTGCTCTATCTCACTTGACTGGGCTGACTTCTCTTTATGGAGGCTAATAACTCAATATTAAATATTCTCTCGAGCCAACTTGTCTTTTAGGGTTATTATCCAACGTTTTAGGGTTTCTCTTGCTTCCCGGAATATTCTAGTCTTGTCGAGGTTACACGTGGAAGTTAATACCTCCCGCAACTACCATAATATCAACACTCCCTCCTAGCTAGGGAGGTATTAAAGGCAATGTTCTTGAGCACAAACAAACCATTCAACCGGTAGCATCATCATAGCCACACATGCTATCTCATGATCACGTAGTTCAACTCACGAGCAACATCATCACTATTAGTATCATCTAATAACATCAACTGTATCATCTCTCGAAGCCATACTCCATCTGAGTAATCGTGCATGGTGCTGAATAAGTCACTCACTCCATAGAGTGATACAAGGACCATTCTTCTAATCTGGACATACGTCCTAGAAGAATGACTATCTCAACAGATGCTGAAAATCACACCATGGGCTATAGAGACCATTCCTACAGGAATGTCAGTCTCGAACTATTTTCTAATCAGGTCATATGTACAATAGAGATCTATCTCTACCTATATGCCTTAGAAAATATCGATCCTGAACCATTTTCCTAATCGGGCCACAATCTGTGCCTTAGGAAAATACCAATCCATGATACGTCAACAAACTATCAACCTGGACCATTCTCCACAGAGAGAATGCCTGTCCACCAACAATCTGTTCTTTTTGGACCATTCTCCGCCTGGAGAATGTCTGTCCACTAGCACACTAACTATCCATCTAGCTGGCAATCAACTCCAACACTAGTGGTAGTCTCCATGGCACTCAGATAGTAGCATACTGCTGCTATAATGCCATCCTATAGAACACAACTGTGTCTATCCATAGTAGTATACAACTACTATCCAGTGGTACGCAACCACTCCTAGTAGCACACGACTACTAACTAGTGACACAAAATGACTACCAGTGGATCACATCCACCACAGTAGCATACAACTACTGTCGAGAGACATACAGTCTCCACAACAATCATATCATCTGATATCAACCTGCATAAACAATATCATGATACAAACAGAGTCATCGGGGCCATTCTTCCACTCACATCTGTGAGATTTGGAAGAGCATCCACCCTCAGAAAGTAAAACATCAGCCATGGGCTATCTGGACTATTCTTCCCAAGCATAGAAGAATAACTGTCCCCGATTTCTGAGCTTGGACCATTCACCTAACTGGGCCATTCCTCCAACACTAATCATAGTGCAACCTGGAGAGAATGAGTCTGCCCTAGGGAATGCCTGTCCCTGATTGTTGAACCTGGACCATTCACCTAACTGGGCCATTCCTCCGGCACTAATCATAGTGTAACTTGGAGAGAATGAGTCTGCCCTAGGGAATGACTGTCCAGATCATTTCCTATGGAAATGACTGTCCTACACCAACCTCCAAAATGGACCATTCTTTGACACTGCTCACAACTATGAACTTCGAAAGAATCACTGCCCGACGAGGAGGACCATTCTACTTGACCACTACTCAGAGTGATTGCCGAGAAGAATGATTGTCCTAGACCATTCCCCCACACTGGCCACAAGGGGAATCACTGTCTATGGTACATCAACAATCTATCGGACCATTTTCATTACGAAAATGACTGTTTGATCTGGACCAATTTTTGAATTGGAAAATGACTGTCCGTCAGAAATCTCGAACCACTTTTTGGATTGGAAAGGAACTGCCCAACCTGGACCATTTTTCGAACTAGAAAATGACTATCCATAAATCAATAACATATCAGTGCTCCCTCCCAACTTGGGAGTAATCACTTCCTTTTTCAATAGGGAAGTCGTCTCCACGAGCCCCGACTTGTCCCTTAAGTACGCAAACTTTTCATCTTGGACAGAGGCTTTACCAAAGTATCTACTATCTTCTCATTTGTGGAGATATACTGGAGAACCACTTCTCCCCTCTGGACTTTATCACAGAGAAAATAATACTTGATCTCGAATGTGCTTCGACTTGTTATGGAACACCGGGTTCTCTGATAGCTTCACACAACTCTAATCATCACAATATATCACGGTCGAATCCAACACTTGATCAAACAGTCCAGAAACCAACTTACGGGGCCACATTGCTTCCGTACAAGCATCACAAGTTGCAATATACTCTGCTTTTGCAGTGCCGAGTGCATCAAACTTCTGTTTCCTGCTAGCCCATGACATCGTGGCAAAGCTCAAACTGAAACATATCCAAGTAGCACTTCTTCTGTCAACTCCACTCCCTGCCCAATCTGAATCGATAAATCCATGCAGCTGTATATCATAACTCAAACGTCCCACAAAGCAAATATCCGACTAAGTATTCTCCAAGTACATTAATGAGCCAATCAATTGTCGATACAGAGACGGGTCTATTGGATCAGAGTTTCTCAACTTCTTCAGATCTGTCATCATGGGAGTTTTCCATGGATTTGCAATTCATCATCTCGGACTTCTAAAGAACCATTTCAATATACTTCCTCTGTTATAGGAAGTTTTCACCACGCTTCTGCTGTACATGAGAGGCTCTGCACCAAGTTTGCTTGAATCCATACACAGTCTTCTTCCATCTGCATACAAGGGTCTCTTTCTGGTATACCTCAAAACCGCGAGGTTGCTCTACAGAGGCTTCTTCAATTACTCTGTTGAGAAGAACAGTCTTTACATTCATCGGATGTAAACTCCAACCCATGGATACTGCATAAGATATAATGGCTCAGGTAGAGGTGTATCTAGTTACTAGAACAAGTTGTCATCGTAGTCTTCTCCCTCCTACTGGGAAAACCCTCTAGCCCTGAGTCTCACCTTGTATCTATCAATGCTTAAGTCTTTTTCACAATTACTCACATACATTGTTCTTCATCACAACTTCCTTTCATTCCTTTTGCTTGACTACTTCTAGTGGGTTCAAACTGGTTCAATTGGTTGTTTTGACTTTTCTTTCTTTCTTGGAATCTTCATGTTCTTCCTCATGTTTGTCTTCAATGTTGGAGTCCATGGAATCTTTTATAGATTACGTGCCCTTCTTTCCTGAAGGCCCCAACCTTTCGCCATAGGAACATAAATGTAGATGGACAATCAAGGATATTCGAGGCTTCTTTTCGAAGAAGACTTCTTCTAGAGTCAAATTGAACATGTGTTGCTTATCATGGTTGGTACTTCCAATGAAGAACATTGATAGATACTTCATAGTCTTTACAGATTCTTCTTCAATGGATTATATCGTTGGGGATTAGCTCCCTCCTAATCCTGGCTTCATGACTGAATGATCAATATGCATGCTCTTCTTTTGGAATTTTGTGATCAACTCCCTCCATCTGAGAGAGTCCATGCTTCCGTCTGCTTCATCTCTCTTTGCTTTCTACAAAGTGTCACAAGCCTATTCTGGTTTCCTTTTGATTTCTGACATCCTTCGAGTCTGACTCCTCTGAGTCTCTTTAAGTTTGTTTTTATTTGTTCTGATTGCTGCCCATCTGGCAGTTGTGTCATCCTTATAAACTTCTTGTATGACAGCTTTCGCAACGATTGTTCATCAAACATATTTCACAACGGTACCTGCCCGGAACAAGAACAACAAGAGAAAACACGAAATATCTATTTGGAGGAGATGTTAGTTCAACTTGTGAACAAGTACAATAAGTATCTATATCAATAATATTCATATGCAGTCGAGTATTCATTGCACCTAGCAATAATTAAATCTTTCAAAGACTGCTTTCACAATTTGTAATGTAACAACTATCACCCTTGATATACTCAAATTTGAAGCTTAACAATTTAATCAAACCTGGAACTTGAAGCCTCAATTGCTATGGAGGGTGCGCTTGTTCCTCTAAATGCACTGAATCCAAGATTACAACTTGGGCAAGGTCTCTAATACTTTTCCTGCAAACACACTCACATTTTGCTAGATGATATAACTTGGATAGCATATACAAGTGCATACCTTTGAAGTCTTGTAGCATCGTCCAACTTGTCTTCCAATCTGAAACTAGATACCATCTTGACAAGAAGAGATTAGATTCAATGATTAGAACGAGCTAGAAACTCTAAAATTTCAACTTTAACCACATAATTAATTTGACCAGAAGTCAACCTTTGACTTTGACAAAAAATTCAAACCTGACTTTTTTGATCGCTGAGGGTACCAAGAGGTGCGCTAGGCTAGGGCGCACTAGGATCTCAAGGAATTAGGTCAAATGCTTCATTATAAGTGCCCAAACACAAGGGTTAAGTTTTCTTGCAGCTGCATAATCATAAAACCTAGTTGCAGCTGTAACTGGTGCCATAATGAGCTTAACAAATAACTTCCCAATATATCTTCCAGTGGTTAGACTGTCTGAAGATAGTGTGGGCCCATAACCTGTTAGAAATAAAGAGATGTGCTCGTTTTTCCATAGACAATGTAGCAATATTGTCACCCAACCATAGGCACAAAGGCCACCCCCAAGCACCTTAACCTTGACAGACAGAAGAATTCCAGAAGCAGACCAATAGTCAACCAAGGTAGCGCACCTTTCTCTAAGGCTAGCACACCAAGCAAGAATAACCAAAGACCAAGCAAAAAGTCCAAACCATAACCAAGAGAAAGTCCAACCAAAAGCCAAAATCCTAGTTGCGGTAGCTGCAATTGCACTCCCTCTCCAAACTTGCGCACCACTAGTCTTATGCAGTTGTGAGAGTAAGAGTGTCAAATGAGCTCTAGCGTCCTCTATTTATACTGCTCTATCTCACTTGATTGGGCTGACTTCTCTTTCTAGAGCTAATAATTCAATATTAAATATTCACTTGAGCCGACTTGTCTTTTAGGGTTATTATCCAACGTTTTAGGGTTTCTCTTACTTCCTGGAATATTCTAGTCTTGTCAAGGTTACACGTGGAGGTTAATACCTCCCGCAACTACCATAATATCAACATCCTCAACAACTCCATTAAGGAAGGCAATCTTACGTCCATCTGATGAACTCGCCAACCCATCTCTGTTGCTAAAGATATAACAGTCTTGATCGATGAATACCCAGGGCAAAAGTCTCCTCATAGTCGACTCCCTCTCGTCGTGAAAACCCCTTGGCCACGAAGCGTGCTTTGTACTTGTCCATGCTTTCGTCTGCTGCATGCTTGACTTTGTAGATCCACTTGGATCCTACCACCTTCTTGCCTTTTGGCCTAGGCACCACCTCCCATACATCATTTTTCATAATGGATGTGTACTCCTCCATCATGGCCTCTTGCCCCATTCCATACTGTGCAACTTGCTCATAATTGGAAGGCTTTGCATCAATAAGCTATGTCATTAATGCCATGTACCCAAGTCTCTCTGGTGGTTTACTTTGTCTGAAGGTTCTCTCTGGAAGCCTTGCTAGCCTAGAATCACTGACTGTGAACTTGTACCACTTAGGTCGTGGCCTAGTGTCTTGCCCCTTTGGAACTGCATCATGCTCCTTCTCCTCCTCATCATCTAGCTCTTGATGATCTTGTGCAACAGTCTCCCTTTGAACACCTATACTTGATCTTGTACCCCGTGTCCGCTGCTGTGATCTTGTGCTCTGACCTTGTGCCTCCTCTATCTTGACCCTCGAGTCCTATCCTTGCTGATCCTCTAAATGTGTTGGCAAATCTCTCGACCTCCTCAATGCACGCTCCTCCTCGAACTGTACATCCCTACAGACAATGATCTTTCTGCGTGTTGGCACAAAGATACTATAGGCCTTGCAAGCCTTGCTATAACCAACCAAAATCCCCTTGTTTGCAGTGGGGTCCAACTTTGTCCTCTTCTCCGAGGGGACATGACAGTAACATATGTTGCCCTAGATGTAAAAATGACTCACATTCGACCTGGTACCTGTAAATACCTCCTTAGGTGTCAACTTCCCCAAAATAGTGTGGGGACTCGTGTTTTGAATATAAACAACAGTGGGACTAACCTCTTCCCACAAAAACAATGGCTAAACCTGATCATGTATCATCGCTCGTGCTGCTTCAACTATGGTCCTATTCTTCCTCTTGGCCACTCCATTTTTCTTAGGATTGTAAGGAACAATGAGTTCCTTCTTGATCCCTGTTGTTGTGCAATAATCCACAAACTCCTTGGAGGTGTGCTCACTCACCCCTATTGTCGGATCTCAACTCCTGAATCTTCTTGCCAGTTCAGTTCTCAACCAGAGCTCTAAACTCCTGAAATCTATCGAAGATTTCTTCCTTAGCCTTCAGGAAGTATATCCAGGTCTTCTCGGAGTAGTCATCAATAAATAAAACAAAGTATTTGAAGCCACTCATTGACTCCACGCTCATCAAACCACATACGTCAGAATGTATCAAATCCAATACTCCATTGGACCTGTGCTCGCTCGATGGAAATGGTCTTCGGGCATGCTTTCCCATTGCACAACCCTTGTAAGGGTCATGTCTCTTTGTTGTGAACTTAGGCAATCCAGTCACTATCTGTCTCAAGTGCCCCAACGCACCAAAGTGTATGTGCGCCATCCTCTTATGCCACAACTCACCCATGTCTGTGGTTGTACTAACGAATGCTCTTCTTGGCTGAAACTGTAGTTTGTACACCTTCTCTTCTCGAACCCCAATCATCATGTCCATCTTCTCGCTTGACCCTGCTGGCCTGACAATATCCTTCCCTTACGGAAGGTGACCTCATACCCTTTATCCTCCAGAGTAGAGACCGAGATGAGGTTCTTTGTCAACCCCAGAACATATAGTACATCAACAAACTAGAGTGGTTTACTCAACTCCCTCTGAAATGAAACTGTGCTAACCCATTGTGCCTTGTAGTGCCTGTCATCTCCGAGCTCTATAACTACATTCACGCCTCCCTCTTGTAGCCTAGTGAAAAACTCCTCGCGCCCTGTCATATGACAAGATGCTCCGTTGTCAACAAACCACATGTCTGGGACTGTTGTGCTAGACATACAAGCTATGAAGCAAAAATCCTCCTCGAAGCTTTTGGCAAACTCATCTACTGCTGTAGACACTGCCATTTGTGGTTGGTTTTTCTTCTTCTTCTCTGGACATTGTGAGGCAAAGTGTACGCCTCCCTCTTGTAGCCTAGTGACCCTCTTGTAGCCTAGTGAAAAACTCCTTGCGCCCTATCATATGACAAGATGCTCTGCTGTTAACAAACCACATGTCTGGGACTGTTGCGCTAGACATACAAGCTATGAAGCAAAAATCCTCTTCGAAGCTTTTGGCAAACTCATCTACTGCTGCAGAAGCTGCCATTTGTGGTTGGTTCTTCTTCTTCTTCTCTGGACACTGTGAGGCAAAGTGTCCCATCTTGTGACACTGGAAACATTTGACTTTAGAGAAATCAATGTCCTTCTTCTTCTTTCCACCTTTCTTCTTTGCTTTGCCCTTGCCTTTGCTTGCAAGTGTTAAGTTTTTTATGGTTAAGCTGATGCCCATGTAGTTATTTTTGTTTAGCATTAATTGAACCTTAATCATTTGCAACAACAATACAAGCTGCAGTGAACCAAGATCACAAGAAGAATAACCATGCACAAAAGACACCAGAAATATCTTGGGAAAACCCTTCTCAACCAAGGGAAAAACCCAACAATCCTTTGCTATACTGCCAAGAGAAGATCCACTATCCACCACCAAGCCTAGCACACAACGGGTGCTGCTATGACTGAGAAAGCTAGCTCCTAGAGAAGTGTGAATTGCAGTCCTCATAATTTCAGACCACAACTTCTGAAATCATGAGATGACAAGTGTGTGTGATCCACAATGGGGATTCACTCGTTATTTATACAAGACCTATCACATCAAATGATGTGTCTATTGGCACAATAGGGTCGACATGTACAACTTAATAATATAATTAATAATTACACAATATTAATTATCTTTCACATGGTGGGGCCGACTTGTACCCTTTACATCACAAATTAGGGTTACAAGTAAATCTTACTCTTAGACAATATACCAAGGATCTCTCTCATCCACTCGTGCTCAGCCACTAGGGACACGTCCACCTGTGGTCAGCCACAGGGACGTCACTCTCAACAGATCACTCAACTTAGTCCACAGGAGTACCATCTGGAGAGCCATCTCAAGCCGACTCAACTAAGTCCATAAGAGTACAAGGCAAGAGACCATCTCAAGCCGACTCAACTCAGTCCAGAGGAGTACAAGGCAGGAGACCATCTCAAGTCATCTCAACTCAGTCCAGAGGAGTAGACAAGAGACCACACGTCATAACAACTCAATCCAAAGTCTGACGTACACCCATCACATGGGCACACCCAACACATGGGCGCACATTGTCTCAACTCAGTCTAGAGGAGAACGACACACCCATCACATGGGCCCTCTCACAGATCAACTCAACTCAGTCTAGAGGAGAACAACCTGGAGAATGTCACACGGCACTGCAATCATTAACACTCCCTCTTAGCTAGGGAAGCATTCTCCACCAGGCCAAGTTTCTCACAAAAGTACTCGAACTTCGTCCTGGCAAGCGGTTTGGTGAAGACATCTGCAACCTGTTCGTATGTAGAAAGGTACTGCACGTGTACTGCTTTCCTCTACACCATATCTCAATGTGTTTCGACTTATCGTTAAACACAAGATTCTCGGAGAGCTTTCCACAGCTTTGGTTATCACAATGGATAACGGTGGAATCCATCTCATGTCCAAATAAGTCTGCAAGGAGCTTGCGAAGCCTCACTGCTTTGCGGACTGCCACACATAATGCAATGTACTCTGCTTCTGTGGTACTCAAAACCACATAAGTTTGTTTCCTGCTGCACCAGGAAACCATGGCAGATCACAAAGTAAAACAACCGGATGTGCTCTTCTGGTCCACTGCGCTCCCTGCCCAGTTTGCATCGGCATATCCCTGCAATCTCATGTCTACATTGGAGGCATATCTCAGGCCATATCCAACTGTTCCTCGTAGATATCTCAACACATGCTTTGCTACTATCCAGTGTGTCTGTCTCGACTGACTCATAAACTGACTGAGTACACTCATTGCATAGCGTATATCAGGTCTGGTGTTAACCAGATACATCAATGATCCAATCGGCTGTCTGTAAAGATGTGGATCAATCTCGCCTGACTCGAAAGAAACCTTGTTCATCTTCTTCAAGTTCATCACCATCGGTGTAGGCATGGATTTGCAGTCCATCATCTCGAATGTCTTCAATATCTCAACTGTGTATTTTCCCCTGACACAGGAGAATCTCATCAGTCCTCTCGCCACACTTCTAGTCCAAGAAGTAGTGCATCATACCAAAGTCCTTCATCTCGAATTCAGAAGCCAATGCACGCTTGCATTCATCAATAAGGCTTTCTGAATCGGTGAGGAATAAGTCATCACATATAGGACCAAAATCAAACACTCGTCACCAACAATGTTGTAGTATAGGTTTGGATCAACAACACTCTTGTTGAAGCCCAAACTCATCAAGTGTCCAACAATCATGCTCGAGGCGCCTGCTTTAGTCCATACATGGTTTTCTTCAACCTGTATACATGAGATTCCTTTTCATGTGTCACGAATCCATCTGGCTACTCGATGTAAACTTCTTCCTCAATCTCACCATTGAGAAAGGCTTGCCTTTACTGTTAGGATGTGAAGGATTGTGCTCGTTTTACCATTGACAATACCCTTGTCACCCAACCATAGGCCGAAGCCACCCTCTGAGCACCTTGACCTTGACAGAGAAAAGAATCCTGGTAGCAATTCAATAGCCAAGAGAGGCTAATGCACCAAGCAAGAATTAACCAAGCTGATTAGATAGTCTCACCCAAAAACTGGCGCAACACCTTCCCCAGGACTTGCACACAAAACTGCTGGACTGCAGTGCGCAAAAACTGCTCTCTGCAATTCTGAGAAGTGTGTCAAATGAGAGACTGGCACCTTGTATTTATAGTATTTTTGGTAGACTTGCCTAGGCCGACTTCTCCTTCTGGGTACTAATTAATTCATATTATTTATCTTTCTTTACCCGACATCTCGTCTAGGGTTACATTCATTTCTTTGCTTCCTTCCGAAATATTCTAATCTCACAATAGAGGTTCATACCTCCTGAAGCTACCATAATATCAACACTCCCTCCTAGCTAGGGAGGTATGGTCTTGAGCACAAACAGACCATTCAATTGGTAGTATCACGAGCACCATCATTATTATCCAAGTGGATAATCTCCTATGACAACTGGTACAATATCGATTGATAGAACACACCTGTGTTTATCCATGGTAGTATGCAACTACTCAAACTGTGACACATAGTCACAAACAATGGAACAAATCCACCACAGTGGTATATCTCTACTGTCTGGAGACAGGCAGTCTCCATAACAATCATCTGATGCCAACCTGCACAGAAAAATATTGTTAAAATAAAGTGAATCATCTGGGCCAATCTTTCACTCACATCTGTGAGATATGAAAGAATATTTGCCCTCAGAGTAGAACAATGATATATCTGGACTATTCTTCTCAAGCAAGGAAGAATAACTGTCCTGTCTTCTAAACCTGGACCATTCCCCACCCTGGGCCATTCTTCCTACACTAATCAAAGTGCACCCTAGAGAGAATGTATAAACCCTAAGGAATGCCTGTCCTTGATTGGTGAGCTTGGACCATCCTCCACCCTGGGCCATTCCTCCTACACTAATCAAAGTGCACCCTGGAGAGAATGTATAAACCCTAAGGAATGACTGTTCGGACCATTTCCCCTGTTAACGACAAGAGGAAAAAACTGTCCTGTATCAACCTCTAAAACGGACCATTCCTCATGTTAACCACAATGAGAAATCGTTGTCCGGCGAGGCGGGCCAGTCTTCTTGAGTAACCCTCAAGAAGAGACACTGCCCTAGACCACTCCCCATGTTAACCACAATGGGAAGTCATTGTCCATGATACATCAACAATCTAGACCATTTCCCAGGTTAACCACAATGGGAAATCGTTGTCTGTTAGAAATCTCAAGCCACTTTCCGAACAAGGAAGAATCTGTCCAAGCTGGACTATTTTTCAATCTCGAAAAATAAATGTCTTCAATAATGTTTTCAGTGCTCCCTCCCAACCTGGAGAGTCATTTCTTCCCTTTCAGCTAAGTGAGTTATTTCCACGATCCTCATCTTCTCTCGGAAATATGCAAACTTTATTCTGGATAGAGGCTTTGTCAGGATGTCTGCTGTCTGCTCATCTGTGGGGATATACTCGAGCTTTACCTCTCCTTCCTGGACTTTATCTCGAATAAAGTAATATTTGATCTCAATGTGTTTCGACCTTTCATGAAACACGGGATGTTATGATAATCTTATACAACTCTGATTATCACAATGTATTATGGTCGATTCTGGAATCTGATCAAATAAATCGAAGATTAACTTCCTTAGCCATATTGCTTCTGTGCATGCTTCACATGCTGCGATATACTCTGCTTCTGCTGTGCTGAGTGCGACAGACTTCTGTTTCCTGCTGCCCCAAGATATCATAGCGGAGCCCAAGCTGAAACACATGCCTGAAGTGCTCTTTTTGTCTTCTGCACTTCCTGCCCAATTTGAGTTTGTGAATCCATGAAGTTGTATATCGCTGGATGCGGTATATCTCAAGCCATAGATTATTGTTCCACGAATATATCTTAATACATGTTTTGCAGCTATCCAATGCTCATGTCTCGGTTCCACCTGGAACTGGCTTAGTGTATTCACGACAAAACAAATGTCTGGTCAAGTATTTACCGAATACATTGATGACCCAATTAGTTGTCGATATAGGGATGGATCTACTGGATCAGAATCTGGATCCTTTACTTTTCTTATATCCGTATTCATCGGAGTGTCCATGGACTTACAATCCATCATTCCAAACTTCTGAAGGATCTTTATTGCGTACTTTCCTTGTCCAAGGAATACTTCACCACGCTTCTGCCATACTTCTAGTCCCAAGTAGTAATGCATGAGACCTAGATCTTTCATATCAAATTCAGAAGCTAGTTCCTTCTTGCACTGGATGATGAGAGACTCTTCACCTGTTATGAATAGATTGTCAACATATAGTAGTAGAATTACAGGTGCATTGTCCACGACTTTGTAATAGAGGTTTGGATCTGCATGACTCTTGGAGAAACCAAGTCTTGTTAAATAGCTGTCCATTCTGGCATACCAAGCTCTTGGAGCTTGCTTGAGTCCATATAGGGCTTTCTTCAATCTGCAAACATGAGTGTCTCTGGAATGTACCTCAAATCCTTGGGGTTGTTCAATATATACTTTTTCTTCAATTGCTCCATTGAGAAAAGCTGTCTTTACATCCATCTGATGTAAGTTCCATCCCATGGAAGCGACAAGAGATATAATAGCTCTGATGGAAGTATATCTAGCCACCAGAGCAAAGGTTTTGTCATAATCTTCTCCCTCCTTCTGGGAGAACCCTCTAGCTACGAATCTTGCCTTGTATTTATCCATGCTTCCGTCTGCTGCATGTTTGATCTTATATACCCATTTTGAAGTTACCACTGATTTCTCTTTAGGTCTCGATACAATTTCCCATACTTCATTCTTCATAATGGATTGATGTTCTTCCGTCATAGCTTCTTTCCATTGTCTCTTTTGAACTGCTTCTTCAAATGTGGTAGGTTCTTCATCTAGAAGTTTTGTCATGTATGCTGCATAACTTGAGAATCTTTTAGGTGTTTTACTCTTTCTGAATGTTCCTTCTGGAACCTTGAGTCTTTCTGCGTCTTGTAAGGTAGCTTCAAGCCAAGCTGGTCATTTCTTGGTCTTGGGTACGATATCTGAATCAATGTTTTCACATGGCTCCATAGGATGATCAGGTTGTTCCTTTTCGTCATTTTAGTTTTCTGTGTTTTCTTCATTAGGTTCTTCAATCTCTTCTTCTTCAATAGTTTCTTCTATGGATTTCTTGAAGGCCATCTTTTCATTGAATGTTACGTCTCTGCTGACTTCGATCTTGTGTTGTTCTGGAATATATATTCTATAGGCTTTGGATGAATCACTGTATCCTACGAATATCCGCTTCTTTCTTGAGGGTTCTAGTTTATTCCTTTTGTCCTTGGGAATGTGAGAGTAAACAGAGCATCCAAATATTCTTAGGTTTTCCACATTATGTTTCTTACCTGAGAAGGCTTCTTTAGGTGTCATGTCCTTCAATATACGATGAGGAGTTCTGTTCTGCACATATATTGCTGTCATTGCTGCTTCTCCCCATAAGAACATGGATAGACCTTGATCATTTAGTAAGGTCTTTACGGTTTCTTCAATAGATCTGTTCTTTCTTTCTGCTACAATATTTTGTTGAGGGTTATGAGGAACAATCAGCTCCCTCCTAATCCTTGCCGATTTGCAGAATGCAACGAATTCCTTTGATGTGTATTCTCCACCATTATCTGTTCTTAGCGTCTTGATCTTCTTATTCGCGAGGTTTTCTGTCTTTGCTTTGAATTCTTGAAACTTGCTGAATACTTCATCTTTTGTCTTTAGTAGGTATAACCAAGTCTTTCTTGAATAGTCATCTATGAAGATTATGTAGTAAGAAGATCCTCCTAGAGATTTTACTGGCATCGGACCGCAGACATCTGAGTGTATCAGATCTAGAATCTCCTTAGATCTGTTATTGCTGCTTGGGAATGGTTTTTTGATATTCTTCCCAAGAGCACATCCTTTGCAGATTCCTTCATGTGTAGACTACAACTCTGGTATTTCTTCAACCATTCTTTTGAGAAAGGGTAATGCTTGATAATTAATATGAGCGTACCTTCTATGCCAAAGTTCATTAGGGTTGACTTCGTCATGTACAAGAGCTTCTTCATTTTGTTCTAGTAGTCTGTACAAATTTCCTTCACGACTTTTGATAACCCTAGCATTTCCTTCACGACTTCCGATAACCCTAGCATTCTCTATGCTGGAGTCTTTACGCCATGATAATAATTTTCCATCCACGAAGGCTATTCTGTTTCCTTTGTCTTCTAGGCAGGATATGGATACACGATTCTTTTCTAAACCAGGTACATATAAAACATTGCTTAAGTGAACATAGTTACCTGTTTTCATTTTTATGGAGGCTTGTCCAAATCCTTCCACGGGGTAAGTGGTTTTGTCTCCAAGCTCTACCTTGTACGAGGTCTTCTTCTCATTTAGATTTGAGAGTTTGGCTTGATCTCCCGTCATGTGCCTAGAAGCTCCACTATCGATTATCCACATGTCATCTTCAATCGTTCCAGTGAGTGCTGAGTAGTGTAGAAGACTGATTGTTTTACTCATGTCTTTTGTTGACTGGTAACTGGTCATGCCTTGATCCAAAACTTCAACTTCGTCGTTTCTGTCTTTTGAGAGAGCGAAAAGGTGCGCTGAGTTAGGGCGCATCTGAGTATCTTCTCTTTGAGCGAGATGCTCCATCACAAGGTGTCGAATCTGAGATTTAGGGTTTCTGCAACTGCTCCTGCTAGTAACCCTAGCGGCAGTGTCTTGGAAGTTGCTTCTGCTAGTAACCCTAGCGACGGTTCCTCAACGAGCTCAATATCCTAGTGGCTATGTTTCCTTCCAGCATTTAGACTGAATGAAGGAGGTGTGGGCCCATAACCTGTTAGAATATGAAGGATTGTGCTCGTTTTACCATTGACAATACCTTTGTCACTCAACCATAGGCCGAAGCCACCCTCCGAGCACCTTGACCTTGATAGAGAAAAGAATCTTGGTAGCAATTCAATAGCCAAGCGAGGCTAATGCACCAAGCAAGAAGTAACCAAGCTGATCAGATAGTCTCACCCAAAAATTGACGCAACACCTTCCCCAGGACTTGCGCACAAAACTGGTGTACTGCAGTGCACAAAAACTGCTCTCTGCAATTCTGAGAAGTGTGTCAAATGAGAGACTGGCGTCCTGTATTTATAGTATTTCTGGCAGACTTGCCTGGGCCGACTTCTCCTTCTGGGTACTAATTAATTCATATTATTTATCTTTCTTCAGCCGACATCTCGTCTAGGGTTACATTCATTTCTTTGCTTCCTTCTAGAATATTCTAATCTCGTCATAGGTCACAATAGAGGTTCATACCTCCCGAAGCTAGCATAATATCAACATTTACATCCATTAGATGTAGTCTCCAACCCATGGATGCTACAAGATCAATAATCGTACAGATGGAAGTGTATTTGGGCAACAGGACCAAATGTCTCCTCATAATCTATTCCCTCCACCCGAGAGAATCTTCTAGCCACAAATCTCGCTTTGTACTTCTCAATACTTCCATCAGTTGCATGTTTGATCTTATAGATCCGCACATCATTCTTCATAAAAATTGATACTCTTCGGTCATGGCATCTTGCCAAAACTGTTGTCCTGCTACTTCTCCATGATAAGAAGGTTCAGTATCAATGATGTGGCTCATAGATGAAACATAGCTCGAAAATATCTGTGGTCTCTTGCACTCTCGGAATGTACCACGAGGAGCTGTATGTCCCTTGCCTCTAGTAGAGTCTGTCGAGCCCATGTAGGCCTCTTCTGGTCTACTGCAATGTCTCTGGGAACATCAACTGGATCAATAGGATCAATAATTGTCTCCTTTTGAACTGCTGAAGAGGGAGAAGGTATTGTCTCTTCCTTCTTCTCAAATAGTTTGACTCCCTATGAATCAAGTGACTCCCTTTGAAGTCGGAAGGATGAACATCTTCCTTTTCTTGTGTTGCTAACTTGGAGACATCCCATGTCTTCTCAAGTCCTCTATTGTCTCTACAGTATTATGTTGGCCTCCCGTATTAGGATAATAACCAAGATGACCTTCCGTAGGGATAACAATCAAAATGGCCTTCTGTAATAGGATAATAACCAACCAACACAAATGGGCTCCCGTACTAGGGATAATAACCCTTCAATAATGAAATAAGAAATCTGGCCTCCCATAGGGATAACAACCAACATGGCCTCATGTACTAGGATAATAACCAAGATGGCCTCCCGAAGGGATAACGACCAAAATGGCCTCTTGTACTAGAATAATAACCAAGATGGCCTCTCGAAGGGATAATGACCAACCAAACAAAAAATTTGGACTCCCGCACCAGGGATAATGGTCCAAGTCATGAGGGCTCCCACACCAGGGATAATACCCTTCATCATCAAAAGCAAACTACTATAGAGTAATGATGAAATCAATTAAGGAAAGTAGTACAAGACTTACCTTAGTCTGCAATCATGTTCAATCTTGCTTTTGGTCTTCCCGAGAAGACTGAGGTAGAGAAGAACTCCTCGTCGTTCTTGCTTGCATTCCTTGACTTCTTTTGAGGTGGCTAATGTTGCTTCCCTTGCACATCACTAGCTGCAAGATTAGTCTCATAGTGACAAGGGATTAAACCCTTTCACATTACTAGCTGCAAGTTTAGTCTCCTAGTGATAAGGGATGCAAGTCTAGTCTCTTTGATGTCCACTAGAGCTTCCATATAGTCTATGCTCAAAAGTCACCTCAAGGATCAATCTTGAAACAAGTTTTTAGAAATGTTCTTCAAAACTTCTTCAAACTCAGAATTAGAAGTTTTGCTAGAATACTTCTAGTAGCAAGATCTCAGAATTCGCCTCAAGCTTGCCTCAGAGCAGGCTGTAACAGTGTAACCTTCCTCCAAAACTAATCAGCAATTTGTCCTTAACACAGGTCTGAGACTCAGCCTTATCCTCTTCAGATCTGCACACAGAACTGATATGAAATTTGATCTGGAACTGTACCCTTCTGAGAAATCCGCCTTCAATAGGCCTGGACAGCCCTCAAGCTAGCTCTGAAATTTTCTTCCTCATAAACATTTGTTTGCCTCAGATCAGAGCATCTAAATTCACCTTAGATTTGGCCTTAAAATAGGCCTGAAATTGACATTAAACAGTCCTCTTAACCTCCTCCTGGAAACTACCTCAGAATAGGCCTGAATCTCCCTTAAGGCTGTCACAGATTTTGCCTCAGAAATAGGTCTCAAATCAGCTTCAGAATTTGTCTTGAAACTAACCTCGGTCCTGCCACCGAGCTGCCTCAGATCCATCACAGAGATTGCCTTGAAACACCATAGGAGTGCCTCAGATCTATTGCTGTCATAGCCTCCTGTAGGTCTGCGTTTTCTCCTTTTAGCTGCGGTTTTAGGTCTTCTGTTAGGACCCTTCTGCGGCAGCCCTAGAAGGGGTCTATCTATGTTGTTTATCCACTTCAAACAAGGCTCGGCCAGGTCTGCGGCCAACCTTAACTAACCTCACCACAGATTTTAAGAGAGGTCCGGCCTCAGCCTTCGCCACATAAATTTAAAGAGAGGTCCGAGCCTCTTTCCTTATACCAGCGGCAAGGGTTTAGCAAAGGATCTCTCTCATCCACTAGTGCTCAGCCACTAGCGACACGCCCACCTGTGCTCAGCCATACGAACGTCACTCTCAACAGATCACTCAACTTAGTCCACAGGAGTACCATCTGGAGAGCCATCTCAAGCCGACTCAACTAAGTCCATAGGAGTACAAGGCAGGAGACCATCTCAAGCCGACTCAACTCAGTCCAGAGGAGTACAAGGTAGGAGACCATCTCAAGTCATCTCAAACTCAGTCAAGAGGAGTAGACAAGATACCACACATCATAACAACTCAATCCAGAGTCTGACGCACACCCATCACATGGGCACACCCAACACATGGGCACACATCATCTCAACTTAGTCTAGAGGAGAACGACACACCCATCACATGGGCCCTCTCACAGATCGACTCAACTCAGTCTAGAGGAGAACGACCTGGAGAATGTCACACGATGCTGCAATCATCAACAACAAGAGCCAAACCCTCCTCATCCATGATCTGTGGTGAAGATGATGATCTTGACCGATCAAGTCTGATCTCCTCATGCAAAAAATCATCCCAAAGGTGCTGCCATTCAGGGAGCTTCTCTCGAGCTACAACTTCATGGACAAATACATCCCATGACTTTGAACAACCATTCAATGCTACACGCACTAGCTCAACATCCTTTGTCTCCTCGCCTGCTGCAGTGAGCTCATCCCTGATCTGCGCCAATCTGGTAAGGTATGGAACCACACCCTCGCCCTTGGCCATCTTAGAGCTACGTAATTTCTCACGCAACACCATTACCATGTTTTCATTCTTTTGCTAGTAGAGGTTGTTCAAGGCTTTCCACATATCCTTTGCGGTGTTCTTTTCTGAGAGATGTGGAATCACATGATCTTTAATCCCATCAAGAATTAGGCTCTTTGCTGCATTTGTAGGAGCAATTGCAGTTTTCGGTGTGTGTTCAAGGACATCATTGACATCCAACACCATAGTTATCCTTTCATTCCAGGTGGGGTAGTTTTGAGCCCCCTGTAGACGATCCTCAACCCTCCAACTCATGGCCATTGCAGAAAATGTTGTGTTTTAAACCCTCACAACTCAAACTTTTACACTTCCTTACTCTAGCGCTTCAAAACCTAGCGTTGCTTTGATTCTGTGCTTTAGATCTCAATGATCCACCTGTAATGCTGCATCTTCAACAATCCTACTTTGATACCATGTGAATACACTAAAACCCAACAAGATGAACCATAAGCTTCAACAATCTTTACTACCTAGAAATTTATTTAGCACATTTAATTTTTGAAATTGCTAATTTACAGTTACAACTAGATTTTCTTCACAGAAATAAAAATTGCACAATAATAAACACTAGGAACATTGTAGAGAGTAACAACAATTACATCACATGAGAACACAAGTATTTTTGGTTTAAATAACCTCGGGAAAAACCCAATATAGGAAAACCCATTCTTCAGTTTTTGGATTTTATTATTGCAGCAGAAAATATAGAGATCTCTTAAAGAGTAGATCGAGTTACAACAATGGCCGAGGAAACCCAACGAAAATTCTTCTCAGCACTTGTATGGCCCTCTCTAAACCAAATCGAACCCAACAACACAAAATCGGCCCAACAAACGAGCCTCTACGCAAATCGTACTGCTCAGTTGTGCTGTCTCTGCATCACACGTGCGACTCTCTCAGATCTGTAGTACAGCCTCTGCAAATGACTAAGAAAACTAGTCGATCCACCTACTAGAACTCTCCTCCGTCTTCTCTACAACTCTTCTCCAACAAACCCTCAAGCGAATCTCCTCCTGTTGCTGAAATTCGCCCTCTCTCAAGTGAGTAATGCGCCCTCCTAGCCAAATCAATTTCCTTATACCTCCATGAGCAAGTGAAACCATAATCCCAAAATGATTAAGGGTTGAGATTAACTCTCTCCCTCATGATGAGATGAATTGTCAAGATTAAAAGACCACAACTTAAATTATTTTTCACTTGAACCTTAGAAAAGGTACTCAATAAAGTCAACTGAAGAATATAACACATCAATAGTCCTTTTCCTAAGTTAGACTTTAGAAAAAGTTAAATAATCAACTTGGCTTGTGTTTCATTGTTCATTGTCCCCCACCATGCTAGGACGCTGCAATCTAGTGGAAGACCTTCCTTGCTACATTCTCAACAAAGACAAAGTTTAATATTTAGGTGTAAGGACATATGCTAGGGCATGGACTGGAACATTCAAATTATCCCACCTTTTGATCACATGTTTATGAATATGATCATACAAGATTGCAGCTCTTGGGCTCAACAATGTGTTTGACTTGGCCTAGCATGTTGTCCATTCGCTCATAAAGCTCCCCAATCATTGGTTAATCTGTATATGCAAACTAAATCATAGTATAAATGGGCTCGGTGAAATACAAAACATACGTAACATATGGCCAAAACTGACCATAAAGGATAATGTTCTCCATCTTAGGAAATTCATGTCTATCATATGCGGATGCAACCTTATTTTTTAAATCCTGCCATGAATCACATGAGACCATACTAGCCAATGCCTCTCTTACCTTCAAAAGATGATGGTGAGGTAATAGCTAGCAAATGTGGTCTTTGCAATTTTAAGTAGCTCCAACTTAGAGTGATTGTGGAAAATGTGTTGGGCCACACTATTGGTAATAAATTTTATCATTTTTTTCGCTCTTTTGTACAATGCACCAATCCATTTATAATCATGGTCCTTTATCTTAATAATATCATGCATCAAGAGGTTCAATGTGCGAAGCAAATACCTTGACCAAAATATGTTAGGGTACATATCCTTAATGATTGCTTCCTTTGCCTTACAATTAGCAACATTATCAAAGGTGACTTGAATGACATTGTACGACCTAATCTCTTGAATGGTTTTAATTAAGGGATCTGCAATATTAATACTACTCTTGTAACGCTTTGAGTAGTCATGTGTTGAACCATCAGATACAATGGATACCCCATATTCAATCCAATCATTTGTAAATTGTCCTTGAGCGATATGGATTTTGGCTCTTTCCCTGTGAAGTTCAATCCAATCATTTGTAAATTGTCCTTGAGCGATATGGATTTTGGCTCTTTCCCTGTGAAGTCCCAGAGTTTTGGCTTTGTCATACTCAAGGCTCTTGTATCCTTTGGCACCGTTGATGGCTTGTACCATTTCATGCCAATAGGGTGAGCGAAGAACATTGAATGGTATGCCACATGAATAGAAAACCCTAAATTTTTTTGCATCCATGTCATCCCTACAACCTTGGTCAAGGAAATCTAATATTGTCTATGCTTGGAATGCACGGGCAAGAATCCACTAGCACGGGAAAATGGGGATTGACTACCGAACATTCTATGTAAGCCTGAGGTCTGAGATTCAACCCTTGAATTTTTGGATTAGTTTTGTGCGGCCTCCTCTTCCTTCTTGTATATGTTTTTATCTTTCATTGGCACTTGGTCACAGGTTTCAACTCCTATAGTATTACTTTCATTCGATGGCATAATCCAATAGAGATGCTTTCTCGCACGGGTATATGAACCTGTGTTATTACAATGCGAGCATATAAATTTTGTGGTTCCACCCCCATTCCCTCCCCCAAGCTTTGTCACATTCCATAAGGGTGTTGAAGTCTCTTTGTGTTTTTGTCCATCATCATTGTCAGTTTCATGATCATCATCTCCTTCCATTTCCTCCTCCTCTCCACGGTATGTGCCACTACCTACTTCTAGTTCTTCCTCATCATCACTAGTATTTTGGTTTCCCAACTCCACCATCACATTAAAAAATGGAACCAAAAGGATAAACCACATACCCGTCATGCTTCTTGAATCTTGTGTATAATTTGTTGCCTGCTGTTAAATTATGAGCTTAATTTAATACTGTACTTTGATCTTAGTTAACATCATTCATAAACCAGAGCAACAATAATCATAAGAATTTACCAGCATGCAAGATCACAACACATGTACCCTGGGGAAACCCTATACAGGGAGAAA